>JAZFAU010000554.1:0-94149 GCA_037178615.1 Dione vanillae
AATAAAATGATCGATCCTCCTCGAGTGGGAATCGAACCTACAAACCGTTGCGTATATAGACAGACGCTACAACTTTGCGCCACGATGAAAATGATTAATTTCACGCTGTATCACGCACTGTATCTCTATTTTCCATCCCATTGCGTTAAGTTGCGGAACTCAACGCCGCACTTTGTCTAGCTACTACTATCACCTAATAATGAAATAATTAATTAATTCAGACGCTGTCCTTTCTACGTTTATATCTACTTGTTAATTATCTGAGGGTAATTAGCAATTAGTTTACCTGGTAGATAACGTGTGCTTGCATTGGAGTTCTCAATCAACTGTAATGCTATCAATCGCTCGAGCTGTGTTTACGGAAACCTTGCGATTAGGGATAGGGATGTCAAAAAAATCATATATTTTTCATGTGTGTGTGTGTGTATATTTGAAAACTATTTTGTAATATACATACGTTAAAGTAAAGTGCTACTCGATTGTTCTGAATACAAAACTATATTTTCTATTTAAATTTTCATACTGCCCATATTAATTTTACTAACCAAAATATATATAAACTCTTAATAAAAAATAGCAAAGAACCTAAAAATATGAAAAAAAAATGATGATTACATGAATAAAGCACTCGAACTGAACAACCCTGGTAAAGAACCAAAGTATTCGCGAAACCGGTGCGACCGGCCGCCGTCACAATCTGACCTGAGTGAGGTAAATTATTCAACGGGAAGCATTTATCGATGCCGATGCCGCATCACTATTGATGTATTGTTTCCAACCGCAAATCTTTGAACGGCGATGAGATAAATCTCCTGTCCGTCCGTCTGTGGGATGCTGGGAAATATATATATATATATATATATATATATATATATATATATATATATATATATATATATATATATATATATATATATATATATATATATAATATATATATATATATATATCTATATATATATATATATATATATATATATATATATATATATATATATATATATATATATATATATATATATATATATATATATATATATATATCTATATATATATATATATATATATATATATATATATATATATATATATATATATATATATATATATATATATATATATATATATATATATATATATATATATATATATATATATATATATATATATATATATATATATATATATATATATATATATATATATATATATATATATATATATATATATATATATATATATATATATATATATATATATATATATATATATATATATATATATATATATATATATTATATATATATATATATATATATATATATATATATATATATATATATATATATATCTATATATATATATATATATATATATATAATATATATATATATATATATATATATATATATAATTGGAATAATTATATTAATAATAACAAAAACACCATATAAAATTTTCGAATAAAGCTTGATAAGAAACCAAAGAACGTGTAGCGCAACGATATCCGCAAACAGGTTCAAAAGTTCGTAGGTTCAAGCAGGGACTAAAGCAACGGAATGTCTTAATACTAGGTTCGTATGGTTCCTGCAGTTCCCTCTGCCTACCTTGCCATGTGCGGGATAAAGCGTGAAGTTAAATAAAATACAATTTCAATTATAAACTAGTTCATTAAGCGCGGCTTTAAGCATTGATTTAGATGGCTTTCTAAATCAATGCTTAAAGCCGCAGATCTTTGCAGACCTTTATTCTGTATCTTTTTTGTCATTTTACTCGTTAACATCTGGGTAATTTTCTTATTTTACAATTGAACAGGTAAATGTACAAAAATATACAAATGTTATGTTCAGAACGAACATAACATTTACGTAATTTACGTTAATTTTTTGATATTACAACGTCA
Organism: Dione vanillae; assembly: GCA_037178615.1. Lineage (NCBI taxonomy): Eukaryota > Metazoa > Arthropoda > Insecta > Lepidoptera > Nymphalidae > Dione > Dione vanillae. The sequence goes on from JAZFAU010000554.1 coordinate 1,904, forward strand.
CTCTAGCATGAAATGCTTTCCATTTACTATCTATTTAAGCGTACATCGCTGGAAAACGTTATTTGATACAATATAAAGATATAAACACTAACCTAACTGTTAACTGTGTAAAGGGTTAAAATTTATTTTGGTGCGTCGACCCATCGCGTCAGGAGGTCCTGTCACTCATTTTTACCAGTTTATCTTTCGGATCAAATTCTTTATGGTTTTTATTACCGGTCTGACCTAAGGGTCACGGTTCACCGATTGCCCTGAAGCGATCCTTTGAAGGGCTAGATTGAGATATAAGGAATATAAAGAAGGCATTGTGCAATCGGAAGTTGTAGGCGGTCGGATGGCGGATGGGATCGCTGGGTACATGTATTTTGTATAAACTAGGAGTTGTTTGTAAATATATATATATATATATATATATATATATATATATATATATATATATATATATATATATATATATATATATATATATATATATATATATGTATATATATATATATATATATATATATATATATATATATATATATATATATATATATATATATATATATATATATATATATATATATATATATATATATGTATATATATATATATATATATATATATATATATATATATATATATATATATATATATATATATATATATATATATATATATATATATATATATATATATATATATATATATATATATATATATATATATATATATATATATATATATATATATATATATATATATATATATATATATATATATATATATATATATATATATATAAAGCGACAAATCATCGATACAAAATAATATGAAAAAAAATCTCAGTTAAGTTAACGAACAAAATAATCGTTAGTTCATGTGGACAAAGCAACAGGCACATAGCTAGTATAAAATAAAATTTAAAATTAAAATTAACTGCGATAATGGTTCCCCATATTACTTTTTATTGTAGATCTTCAAGCTATTATGTGCTATTCGATCTTAAATTAAACAATGCTGTATACAATTACTGTTATCAGCAAGCTGTAGACGGACGTGTACAGGGCGTGGTCTGAACCTTTGTTCAAGAGCTTTTTCTACGTTAAATTGTTTGATCTTCATATCAGCCGTAGGACGTTCACTGCTGAACATAGGCCTCCCCCAAAGACCTCCAGTGCGCCCTATCTAATGCTATTCGCATCCAGGGCTGCCTGCAACCCGGACCAAGTCGTCCGTCCATCTGGTAGGAGGCCGTCCCACGCTGCGCTTGCCGGTGCGTGGTCTCCATTCGAGAACCTTTCTTTCCCAGCGGCCGTCAATTGGTTGATAATAGTATAAAAAGTTTTATACATACATATATATCTAATTATCTATATATTAATTCATAATAAATTTTCATTTTCGTAGAAAATTAGAGAAATAATAGAAAATTAGGTCAGAGACGAAAGCTTACTTTAGAAAAATAAAGTAAGAAGAACTCTTTTGTATTTGATATTTAGAACCTATTACATAAATAGTTAAGCTTTCTGTGAGACATGGTGACCTTTCCAGCGATAAAGCGCTGCACAGCTGCAACCATTCAACCTGTCATTGTTATCTATATTAAAGGAATAGCGCTATCATGCTTAATTCTGCTATTCTGACTCACGTTTTACTCCGCATATAGCGGGATAGGTGGAGATAATTTAGTGTCAAGATACTCTGGTCTCCGTTTTCTCTATTATTAGTGCGAGAAAATTAAATATTACTAATAAATAAAACAATGTAATTATAATAATTTGTATATATTGACTTAAAGAAAACATATACAAATTTGAACGAAACAGGATTTGAACCTACGAACTTTTGAACCTGTTTGCGGATATCGTTGCGCTACACGTTCTTTGGTTTCTTATCAAGCTTTATTCGAAAATTTATATGGTGTTTTTGTTATTATTAATATAATTATTCCAATTATATATATATATATATATATATATATATATATATATATATATATATATATATATATATATATATATATATATATATATATATATATATATATATATATATATATATATATATATATATATATATATATATATATATATATATATATATATATATATATATATATATAATTGGAATAATTATATTAATAATAACAAAAACACCATATAAAATTTTCGAATAAAGCTTGATAAGAAACCAAAGAACGTGTAGCGCAACGATATCCGCAAACAGGTTCAAAAGTTCGTAGGTTCAAATCCTGTTTCGTTCAAATTTGTATATGTTTTCTTTAAGTCAATATATACAAATTATTATAATTACATTGTTTTATTTATTAGTAATATTTAATTTTCTCGCACTAATAATAGAGAAAACGGAGACCAGAGTATCTTGACACTAAATTATCTCCACCTATCCCGCTATATGCGGAGTAAAACGTGAGTCAGAATAGCAGAATTAAGCATGATAGCGCTATTCCTTTAATATAGATAACAATGACAGGTTGAATGGTTGCAGCTGTGCAGCGCTTTATCGCTGGAAAGGTCACCATGTCTCACAGAAAGCTTAACTATTTATGTAATAGGTTCTAAATATCAAATACAAAAGAGTTCTTCTTACTTTATTTTTCTAAAGTAAGCTTTCGTCTCTGACCTAATTTTCTATTATTTCTCTAATTTTCTACGAAAATGAAAATTTATTATGAATTAATATATAGATAATTAGATATATATGTATGTATAAAACTTTTTATACTATTATCAAACAATTGACGGCCGCTGGGAAAGAAAGGTTCTCGAATGGAGACCACGTACCGGCAAGCGCAGCGTGGGACGGCCTCCTACCAGATGGACGGACGACTTGGTCCGGGTTGCAGGCAGCCACTGGATGCGAATAGCATTAGATAGGGCGCACTGGAGGTCTTTGGGGGAGGCCTATGTTCAGCAGTGAACGTCCTACGGCTGATATGAAGATCAAACAATTTAACGTAGAAAAAGCTCTTGAACAAAGGTTCAGACCACGCCCTGTACACGTCCGTCTACAGCTTGCTGATAACAGTAATTGTATACAGCATTGTTTAATTTAAGATCGAATAGCACATAATAGCTTGAAGATCTACAATAAAAAGTAATATGGGGAACCATTATCGCAGTTAATTTTAATTTTAAATTTTATTCTATACTAGCTATGTGCCTGTTGCTTTGTCCACATGAACTAACGATTATTTTGTTCGTTAACTTAACTGAGATTTTTTTTCATATTATTTTGTATCGATGATTTGTCGCTTATATATATATATATATATATATATATATATATATATATATATATATATATATATATATATATATATATATATATATATATATATATATATATATATATATATATATATATATATATATATATATATATATATATATATATATATATACATATATATATATATATATATATATATATATATATATATATATATATATATATATATATATATATATATATATATATATATATATTATATATATATATATACATATATATATATATATATATATATATATATATATATATATATATATATATATATATATATATATATATATATATATATATATATATATATATATATATATATATATATATATATATATATTTACAAACAACTCCTAGTTTATACAAAATACATGTACCCAGCGATCTCATCCGCCATCCGACCGCCTACAACTTCCGATTGCACAATGCCTTCTTTATATTCCTTATATCTCAATCTAGCCCTTCAAAGGATCGCTTCAGGGCAATCGGTGAACCGTGACCCTTAGGTCAGACCGGTAATAAAAACCATAAAGAATTTGATCCGAAAGATAAACTGGTAAAAATGAGTGACAGGACCTCCTGACGCGAGGGGTCGACGCACCAAAATAAATTTGAACCCGTTACACAGTTAACAGTTAGGTTAGTGTTTATATCTTTATATTGTATCAAATAACGTTTTCCAGCGATGTACGCTTAAATAGATAGTAAATGGAAAGCATTTCATGCTAGAGTGACGTTGTAATATCAAAAAATTAACGTAAATTACGTAAATGTTATGTTCGTTCTGAACATAACATTTGTATATTTTTGTACATTTACCTGTTCAATTGTAAAATAAGAAAATTACCCAGATGTTAACGAGTAAAATGACAAAAAAGATACAGAATAAAGGTCTGCAAAGATCTGCGGCTTTAAGCATTGATTTAGAAAGCCATCTAAATCAATGCTTAAAGCCGCGCTTAATGAACTAGTTTATAATTGAAATTGTATTTTATTTAACTTCACGCTTTATCCCGCACATGGCAAGGTAGGCAGAGGGAACTGCAGGAACCATACGAACCTAGTATTAAGACATTCCGTTGCTTTAGTCCCTGCTTTCTCTGTCCCTTTTTCCGCCGTTTATCGAGGCATAGCGTGTTGAGTGGCGGAATTCAACGCCGCACTTTGCCTACTTTCCAGAGCGAAGAAAATGGAAATAGAAAAATCCCTCTTCTCCGAGTGGGAATCGAACCCACAAACCGTCGCGTTTACAGGCAGACGCTACGCCTCTGCGCCACGACGGTCCTAATTCCTTAGTTATTTTTGAAGTTATATCTGTTTATTGTTAGAAAACTTAATAAGCATTAAAAGAATTTATAGTTTCATTTTTTTAATTAAATATTTTTAATTTACTTTTTTAACTTTTGGGTGTTGTGTAGTTATAACTTTGAAAGCAAATTTTCTGGAGTTCAATCGCAGAGTGATGTATCTCTATGTACTCTACGTTTCCCGTTAATTATCTGGAAGAGATCACTTTAAGCGGTAAGGTCGCCTTGTATTTCTTTTATTAATTTATTAGTTGTTATGTAATTTTATTAAATTGTGTAAACAAAAGAACTTATTATTATTATTATTATTATTAACTGTATATTAATTAGTAACTGTAACCATTTAAAAATATTTCTTCTAAAAGAATCTGTTTCTATAGAATTTATTTCCACAATACAACAATATGTCAAACGTGTTTCATTAAGATGTATATATTCTGATCACATTTAGGTCGAGTACATATCCAGCATAATATGGGAATACCTTCTGAGAACATATTAGTTTTATATATACTCAAATATTTGTTACGTGCAGAAGTCACTACGCTCTCTGCTATAACTAAATCTCTGTGAAATTTTAATATTTATTTAACTAAAAAATAATATAATTTAAAAAATGTTATTAAAATCAAACCTATTTTCTCTTGTTGTTTGTTGTTTGATCTTTAATAAAGCAGCGTTGAGTTACGCCATTCATCCATAACAGTGTTTATAAGAAGCTTCCTATACAAAAAAGCGTGAAATTAAACGTGAATTTAATTTTTTATTTATTGAAACAAAAAAATTCATATATACAATACAATACTTAATATTATACTAAATGTAATTAAATTATATGACCCATGTGTTTATGAACCTAAGATGCGAGGCCAGTTCCTGGATCACCAGAGTTGTCGACCAACAGTTTCGATATTTCTTTACTTAAACAAATTTAACAAATTATATATATATATATATATATATATTACAAATTATATATATATATATATATATATATATATATATATATATATATATATATATATATATATATATATATATATATATATAATATATATATATATATATATATATATATATATATATATATATATATATATATATATATATATATATATATATATATATATATATATAATTTGTAACGATTTAATCATTAATATATATAATAAATTATAAAAAAAATCGTATTCTAATTATATATATATATATATATATATATATATATATATATATATATATATATATATATATATATATATATATATATATATATATATATATATATAATATATATATATATATATATATATATATATATATATATATATATATATATATATATATATATATATATATATATATATATATATATATATATATATATATATATATATATATATATATATATATATATATATATATATATATATATATATATATATATATATATATATATATATATATATATATAATTAGAATACGATTTTTTTATAATTTATTATATATATTAATGATTAAAATCGTTATAAAATTAAGTCTTTTATAAGTACTAAAGTAATGTTTATACTATACAAGTTCAGCCCGCGGCGAGTCTTAATTGCTACAGAAATCGATTCCTTGCTAATGCTTCATAGACATTATAAATTATCTTTAATATTCCTGAGATTAATCTATTCCAATTGTTATTTATGTTTCCTTTTCAAATAACAGATATACAATAATAGCTTTTTCTATAACATCATTCTTTATCCCGCACATGTAATGGTAGGCAGTGGGAATTGCAGGAACCTAATTAAGACGCTCTGCTGCTAACTTTTTTTTATATTATAAAAGAAGATATTACAGAAGGGCCACATGATGTTGAATTGACACTTTCACCAATAGCATCCACAACCTGACAGGATATGAAGGAGTTGCCAACTAAATCCCCTAATCAACCTTCCTTTATGGACTTTTGGAACCCTCACTCACCAGACGAAACACATCAGCATTGACATGTTTCTGATTCATATCGGTATTCTGTGAGAGTGTGGTAATTTAAGTAAACCCGATTCGAGCCTGGTCCTTCCGAGCTACTGGTGATGGTGTAGCTGTTCGCCATTTCGAGGCAATTGTGTGTTGAGTGGCGAAACTCAACGCCGCGCTATGCCTAGAAGTGAAAAAAATCACGCAACGGTCCACAACGGTCCTCTGGGTGGCTTTACTCTGCGCTTTGTCCTTATAATAAAACCAATAATATTTACTTTTCTATCGTTGTCAGTGTTATAAGCTTACCCATTTTATACTAATATCAACTTTCTGGTCAATTTCACACTGGTGGTAACGCTGCGTAAATAAAGCATCAATATAAAAAAGGAATGAAATATGATTTTAATTTCTCACGATATTTGGTATATCGAATGAAATGTATCGATTGTACATATCATAGTTGATTCGATAATATTGGGTTAAAGCGATATATCGCGTGCATGTATCGATATTTTATGATATGTCGATTTACATCGTTCACCCCAACTCAGCTACTGAGCTACGGTAGCAAGGTCATTTTCGTTCCTCATATTTATTTGGAAATATGCATATTTTAAAGTTTTTTTTCCTTTCCAGAATGAGAAAGGTTCTATTTCCAGAAAGGCTCAATAAAAAGACTATGCGTGTTAACTGGCGGAACTCAACGCTGTGATGTATCTTGTCACAGCAGGGACCTAATTCGTTCCACTGATTGAGAATTGAACCCGCTCCTATTACAATTTCAACGCTTTATCACATTAACTCCTCTCCCTACACATTTCTCTTGAACATAATGATTGGGTTACGTCAATCATAATTTTGTATACTTTATATTAAATTCGCTCGAAATTGGAACCCATATTAAGTTTTGATCAAATTATGGGTGCGAGGTTTTCTTGTTTACAAAAACATGCACTTCTTCGACCACCAACGCTTCTTATATAAAAAAACCTATTATTTTATAAAGACTCATGACTAAAATGGACCTAAAATAAACGGATGTAGTTTGCAGAGGGAACTGCAGGAACCATATGAACCTAGTGTTAACACACCCCGTTGCTTAGTCCCTGCTTTCTCCGTAGCCGCTTTCCGCCTTTTCGAGGCATTGCGGGTTGAGTGGCGGTACTCAACGGTAATAGTTTAATACTAATGTAATAATAGGGCATCGGTCGATTTTGAATTCATGACTATGGCAGTTGTAGATTCGATTCCAACTCAAGAGAATAAAGAAACAAAGCGTGGACGGCCACACAAAATTCAACAGAATCTTGAATATTGTGTAAAGCTAGGACGGACTATTTCACTACATGACGTCATCCGACCGCCTACAACTTCCGATTGCACAATGCCTTCTTTATATTCCTTATATCTCAATCTAGCCCTTCAAAGGATCGCTTCAGGGCAATCGGTGAACCGTGACCCTTAGGTCAGACCGGTAATAAAAACCATAAAGAATTTGATCCGAAAGATAAACTGGTAAAAATGAGTGACAGGACCTCCTGACGCGAGGGGTCGACGCACCAAAATAAATTTGAACCCGTTACACAGTTAACAGTTAGGTTAGTGTTTATATCTTATATTGTATCAAATAACGTTTTTCCAGCGATGTACGCTTAAATAGATAGTAAATGGAAAGCATTTCATGCTAGAGTGACGTTGTAATATCAAAAAATTAACGTAAATTACGTAAATGTTATGTTCGTTCTGAACATAACATTTGTATATTTTTGTACATTTACCTGTTCAATTGTAAAATAAGAAAATTACCCAGATGTTAACGAGTAAAATGACAAAAAAGATACAGAATAAAGGTCTGCAAAGATCTGCGGCTTTAAGCATTGATTTAGAAAGCCATCTAAATCAATGCTTAAAGCCGCGCTTAATGAACTAGTTTATAATTGAAATTGTATTTTATTTAACTTCACGCTTTATCCCGCACATGGCAAGGTAGGCAGAGGGAACTGCAGGAACCATACGAACCTAGTATTAAGACATTCCGTTGCTTAGTCCCTGCTTTCTCTGTCCCTTTTTCCGCCGTTTATCGAGGCATAGCGTGTTGAGTGGCGGAATTCAACGCCGCACTTTGCCTACTTTCCAGAGCGAAGAAAATGGAAATAGAAAAATCCCTCTTCTCCGAGTGGGAATCGAACCCACAAACCGTCGCGTTTACAGGCAGACGCTACGCCTCTGCGCCACGACGGTCCTAATTCCTTAGTTATTTTTGAAGTTATATCTGTTTATTGTTAGAAAACTTAATAAGCATTAAAAGAATTTATAGTTTCATTTTTTTAATTAAATATTTTTAATTTACTTTTTTAACTTTTGGGTGTTGTGTAGTTATAACTTTGAAAGCAAATTTTCTGGAGTTCAATCGCAGAGTGATGTATCTCTATGTACTCTACGTTTCCCGTTAATTATCTGGAAGAGATCACTTTAAGCGGTAAGGTCGCCTTGTATTTCTTTTATTAATTTATTAGTTGTTATGTAATTTTATTAAATTGTGTAAACAAAAGAACTTATTATTATTATTATTATTATTAACTGTATATTAATTAGTAACTGTAACCATTTAAAAATATTTCTTCTAAAGAATCTGTTTCTATAGAATTTATTTCCACAATACAACAATATGTCCAAACGTGTTTCATTAAGATGTATATATTCTGATCACATTAGGTCGAGTACATATCCAGCATAATATGGGAATACCTTCTGAGAACATATTAGTTTTATATATACTCAAATATTTGTTACGTGCAGAAGTCACTACGCTCTCTGCTATAACTAAATCTCTGTGAAATTTTAATATTTATTTAACTAAAAAATAATATAATTTAAAAAATGTTATTAAAATCAAACCTATTTTCTCTTGTTGTTTGTTGTTTGATCTTTAATAAAGCAGCGTTGAGTTACGCCATTCATCCATAACAGTGTTTATAAGAAGCTTCCTATACAAAAAAGCGTGAAATTAAAACGTGAATTTAATTTTTTATTTATTGAAACAAAAAAATTCATATATACAATACAATACTTAATATTATACTAAATGTAATTAAATTATATGACCCATGTGTTTATGAACCTAAGATTGCGAGGCCAGTTCCTGGATCACCAGAGTTGTCGACCAACAGTTTCGATATTTCTTTACTTAAACAAATTTAACAAATTATATATATATATATATATATATTACAATTATATATATATATATATATATATATATATATATATATATATATTATATATATATATATATATATATATATATATATATATATATATATATATATATATATATATTATATTATATATATATATATATATATATATATATATATATATATATATATATATATATAATTTGTAACGATTTTAATCATTAATATATATAATAAATTATAAAAAATCGTATTCTAATTATATATATATATATATATATATATATATATATATATATATATATATATATATATATATATATATATATATATATATATCTATATATATATATATATATATATATATATATATATATATATATATATATATATATATATATATATATATATATATATATATATATATATATATATATATATATATATATATATATATATATATATATATATATATATATATATATATATATATATATATATATATATATATATATATATATATATATATATATATATATATATATATATATATATATATATATATATATAATTAGAATACGATTTTTTTATAATTTATTATATATATTAATGATTAAAATCGTTATAAAATTAAGTCTTTTATAAGTACTAAAGTAATGTTTATACTATACAAGTTCAGCCCGCGGCGAGTCTTAATTGCTACAGAAATCGATTCCTTGCTAATGCTTCATAGACATTATAAATTATCTTTAATATTCCTGAGATTAATCTATTCCAATTGTTATTTATGTTTCCTTTTCAAATAACAGATATACAATAATAGCTTTTTCTATAACATCATTCTTTATCCCGCACATGTAATGGTAGGCAGTGGGAATTGCCAGGAACCTAATTAAGACGCTCCTGCTGCTAACTTTTTTTTATATTATAAAAGAAGATATTACAGAAGGGCCACATGATGTTGAATTGACACTTTCACCAATAGCATCCACAACCTGACAGGATATGAAGGAGTTGCCAACTAAATCCCCTAATCAACCTTCCTTTATGGACTTTTGGAACCCTCACTCACCAGACGAAACACATCAGCATTGACATGTTTCTGATCATATCGGTATTCTGTGAGAGTGTGGTAATTTAAGTAAACCCGATTCGAGCCTGGTCCTTCCGAGCTACTGGTGATGGTGTAGCTGTTCGCCATTTCGAGGCAATTGTGTGTTGAGTGGCGAAACTCAACGCCGCGCTATGCCTAGAAGTGAAAAAATCACGCAACGGTCCACAACGGTCCTCTGGGTGGCTTTACTCTGCGCTTTGTCCTTATAATAAAACCAATAATATTTACTTTTCTATCGTTGTCAGTGTTATAAGCTTACCCATTTTATACTAATATCAACTTTCTGGTCAATTTCACACTGGTGGTAACGCTGCGTAAATAAAGCATCAATATAAAAAAGGAATGAAATATGATTTTAATTTCTCACGATATTTGGTATATCGAATGAAATGTATCGATTGTACATATCATAGTTGATTCGATAATATTGGGTTAAAGCGATATATCGCGTGCATGTATCGATATTTTATGATATGTCGATTTACATCGTTCACCCCAACTCAGCTACTGAGCTACGGTAGCAAGGTCATTTTCGTTCCTCATATTTATTTGGAAATATGCATATTTAAAGTTTTTTTTTCCTTTCCAGAATGAGAAAGGTTCTATTTCCAGAAAGGCTCAATAAAAAGACTATGCGTGTTAACTGGCGGAACTCAACGCTGTGATGTATCTTGTCACAGCAGGGACCTAATTCGTTCCACTGATTGAGAATTGAACCCGCTCCTATTACAATTTCAACGCTTTATCACATTAACTCCTCTCCCTACACATTTCTCTTGAACATAATGATTGGGTTACGTCAATCATAATTTTGTATACTTTATATTAAATTCGCTCGAAATTGGAACCCATATTAAGTTTTGATCAAATTATGGGTGCGAGGTTTTCTTGTTTACAAAAACATGCACTTCTTCGACCACCACGCTTCTTATATAAAAAAACCTATATTTTATAAAGACTCATGACTAAAATGGACCTAAAATAAACGGATGTAGTTTGCAGAGGGAACTGCAGGAACCATATGAACCTAGTGTTAACACACCCCGTTGCTTAGTCCCTGCTTTCTCCGTAGCCGCTTTCCGCCTTTTCGAGGCATTGCGGGTTGAGTGGCAGGTACTCAACGGTAATAGTTTAATACTAATGTAATAATAGGGCATCGGTCGATTTTGAATTCAGGACTATGGCAGTTGTAGATTCGATTCCAACTCAAGAGAATAAAGAAACAAAGCGTGGACGGCCCACACAAAATTCAACAGAATCTTGAATATTGTGTAAAGCTAGGACGGACTATTTCACTACATGACGTCATACACACACACACACACACGTACAATATATATATATATATATATATATATATATATATATATATATATATATCTATATATATATATATATAATATATATATATATATATATATATATATATATATATATATATATTATATATATATATATAATATATATATATAGATATATATATATATATATAATATTATATATATATATATATATATATAATATATATATATATATATATATATATATATATATATATATATATATTATATATATATATATATATATATAACCAACTAGATCGTTAAGACTAACTCCCCTAGTAACAAATTCAAATTCCGTATAATTTGAACTTTAAAAACTAAATTTTTTGTTCTACGCTTTAAAATACTCGTCTGTCACATTGTATTATATTGTGCTCAGTGACATAAAATTAGGTCAAACTTACGCTTCAGATATTTCGGCAGTACGGGAAGGACCCTATCAAATTGCTCCAACGGCCTGTTCTGGATTCAACCAGGTGTAACAGTAGATATTCAAACAAACAACAAAGAGATTTATTTTATATATTTGTTTAACATTTTTACTATTTCATTATATTTTTAGTCTAAATTGAAGATATAATTGTCATATAATTTATGTTATGGGATGTAAGATGTGCTTCAAGATTCGAGGTTTCGAGGGATAAAACGTGTTATCGTTATTATCTTATATTAAGATAAAACACAACGTTAAGATCCGTCTCTTATGAAAAAATTCAAACATTAGGGCTTAGGTATGTAAGACCTACCCTACTACCCTTCTAGCCACCCACCGTGTAGGTAGGTTTCTTCTACCTACCCTGCGATATCCAGATTACAGTGTGTAAAACTTCACATTTTTGCCATCACATAGATCACTTTATATTATCATTTTATTCGCTTATCATCATAACATTAGTCCTAATTAACAATATATATAAAAAATTATTTCTATATACTAATAAGCATATAGTACAAGTATATATATATATATATATATATATATATATATATATATATATATATATATATATATATATATATATATATATATATATATATATATATATATATATAATATATATATATATATATATATATATATATATATATATATATATATATATATATATATATATATATATATATATATATATATATATATATATATATATATATATATATATATATATATATATCTATATATATATATATATATATATATATATATATATATATATATATATATATATACTTTTGTATCTTATAGTTTACTACACACACTTCACTCTACTCCACTCACACTTCAAACGAGTAAAAATAGACGTTTAAAATGGTCATATAATACATATTTCAAAATCAAAATGCATAACGGCATAATATTTTATATGAAGACGTTAGTTGGTGTAATCAGGACTCGCCTTACTAAAGCCGGCGAGGCAATCAATCACTTCACCAGTCAATATTAGCGATATTACATCTAAATCCTATTGAGAACGCCTTCCAAGTATTTTGCAAGATCGCTTAGTATCTTGTAAGTACTTAGTTTTTGTTATAACGCGTGTTTTAAAATATAAACCGATTTATAAAAGAAGATTTTCTATTCGGCTGTATTTTATTATTTTTTGTGAAGACATGGTTGTTGTAGGTTCAATTCCCAGAAGATTTTGACGTTTATTGCTATGGTATCTAAACAAAGTGCAGTTTTAAATACTAGAGGTATCTTAACAGGCAAACTCTTAAAACACGTAAAGGGGGATCAGGTTATTCTATAGATTCCCTCTGCCTGTACTGCAATACGCGGGATAGAGCGTGAAGTATACCCTGCATTCTTCATCATACTGACTCAAAATTCTTATATGCTTTACACAACTTATTGTATTATTAGCATTTAACAAAAAAAATTCTAGTACTTGTTTTTTTTTTTTAAATATTATATTTTCTACTTTTTCCTTTAATTTACATAGAGATATAGAAATAAAAGAAAAAACATATCTATTTCAATACAATATCTTATCTAAACAAAGGTAAATAGGTAAAGATAACCCATTATTACCATGGCAACAACAAAATAACATAATATTACCTCACATCTTTTCATTTGAGACATGTTATTAGTGTCACTTAGATTATAAAGCAATGTTTATCTCTCGAATTAAATCGTCTAGAAGTAGTTCTAGATATTTATGTGCACGCAACATCGATATTACCTTACAGATAGTGCGCTAAGGAAATATACCCTGTAACTAGCACGTTTATAGGTAACTGATAAGAACATAGTGTCATCGCGTTATCAGTAATTTATATTGGCCACCTTCGAATTTTTTTTTAGCTTCACGCTTTGTCCCGCACAAAGCAAGGTAGGCAGAGGGAACTACAGGGACCGTGGGAAGTTAGTGTCAAGATACTCCGTTGCTTTGTCCCTGCTTTCTCCGTGCCCGCTTTCCACCTTTTTCGAGGTATTGCGTGTTGAGTGGCGGAACTCAACGCCGCGCTTTGTCTTCAATTTATAGTTGTTATGTTTTAATTAACCTTTTCGTTGTTAATTAACCTATGGGCTCTTTGGTCAAGATAGTCTAATGCCTCCAGATGATTTTTGGCGGCACTATCCAAGAGGTGACTGCAGTACTCCATGTAAAATCGAACTTGGGCGATGTAGAGTTTAAGCAGCTGTTCAGAGCTCAAGTACTGCCAAACCTTTTGCAAAAATTGATAATTTCTTTAACACACATTGTGAATCTAAACATACATAAGAAGCCAGCGGAACTGACTTTGTTTTACACCATGTAGTGATTATATAGCTAGATTAATATTAGAATATTTTTTAAAATAGACTACGTAACATGACTATTGAGTTCGGAAAGCGGGTTACTCGATAGCCTCTTGTAGACTATTAAGTAAACAAAATTAAATTAAGAGCCTATTAAACCAATAAAAAGCGTTTATAGCTTAAGTGTATATATAAATTTTAAACGTAAGGCGTCGGCGGAGTAAGTCAGGTCGAAGTACGCTTTGAATTGTTTAAAAAATATTTCAAGTTTATATTGTTTTGTAGATAAAAAATATTATGAGAACAGTGGCACAGCGGTTGTCTACGCAAAACTATAAGTGCGGTCGTTTATGGGTTTGAATTTAACTCTTGTAGAAGGAATAATTTTCATTTTCTTCGCTTTGATAACAAGGCAAAGCGCGACGTTGACCGCCACTCGACATGCAATCCTCCTCCAATGCCTCGAAAGGCAGAATTGTTCGCTCTGCCTATACTGTAATGTGCGTAATATAGCACCGAGCTAAAAAATATGTTATTTAGTCAATATGATATAGAGTTCCATTATTCCGTTCTGACTTTATAAACGAGAACGGAGAACGGAATGTTTAACACTAGATTTCTTGATTTCCTTTGGGCTACTCTTCTGATATTTTGAAATTAAAATTACAGAAGAAACGGAGTAATATACGATGGTCGTAGCTTCAAATTCATCAAGTTAAATGTAAATTTTCATACATAGTGCTGTGACGATCGTGCCAAACAAAGAGTGACCAATTTTTATTTATTTTTCTCATTTAATAATTAAATACCCTTTTCATGACTTGACTCTCTATTTTACTCTCCAATCAATCTAGCTACCCAGTAGTAACTCATTCAAAAATAGTGAGTGTACTTACTCTATCAAAGGTAACTCGTTAAGGTAAAACTTAATTTAAATTACCTTACTTAATTAGGTAATTACCCAACACTTTCCATTCACATCAAAGAATCATTACCTAACCTATTCATATCAACTAATTTGATTAGACAACTTACATTCCAGCCGCTAAACAGTGAACTTTTTGTTTTATTTATAACACCCATTAACTGAGCCGGTTGATGGATGCGGCTATCAAAATGCTTGTACGATATATATTTTTATATATATATATATACTATATGATATAACGTAATACTATATATATCGATATTGGGCCATATATATATATATATGATATAGTATATAGGGGTATCATCATGATATATATACTATATACTATATACTATATATATATACTATGATGATATACGTATATATATAGTATCATAGTATATATATATAGCCTATATATATATATATATATATAGTATATATATATATAGTATAGTATATATATATATATATATCTTCTTCCACTTAGCATTATCCCGGCTTACTGCCAGGGTCTGCTTTCCGACTCAAACTACTCCACTTTGCACGGTCTTTAGCATCCTCAGTGGTTAGTCCATTGGCTCTCATATCCTGCATCACGACGTCCAGCCATCGCTTCCTGGGGCGTCCGGGCAGTCTCACTCCAGGAACCGACATGACAAGGCATTGTCTTCCGACATAGTTCCTAGGCCGGCGCAAAACGTGGCCATACCATCTCAGACGACGCTCTTGGAGCTTATCCGCTATGTCACGAACTCCCTAGACTACCTCGAATGAATGTATTGCGTATGCGGTCAGCCCGCGTTACACCACACATCCACCTCAGCATCTTCATTTCCGTGACGTGAAGCTCCTGGGTGTGCCGAGATAGTGCTGGCCAGCATTCGCTGCCGTATAAAAGAACCGGTCGAATCATGCTCTTGTATATCAGTCCCTTGAGTTTGTGTGGTATTCTGCGATCGCAGACCACACCAGTGACCTCCCGCCATTTGGCCCAAGCAGCGCTAATACGGGCGTGGACATCGTGGTCGATGCCTCCGGACTCGTGCATAATTGATCCTAGGTATCTGAATTTTTCTGTCTTGACGACTGATTCAGAACCTATCTGGATAGTGCTCGAGTCCGGGCTCCCGCAGGCCATGTACTCGGTCTTCAACACATTTAGTTTAAGACCACCGTTCTCAAGCGTACCCTTCCAGACGTTCACTTTATGCTCGAGCGTCAGTCGGTTCTCGTCAATGAGTGCTATGTCATCGGCATACATCATCAGCCATGGAGACTGGTCCTGGATATGTGCCGTGACAGTATCTAACACTACATTAAACAGAAACGGACTCAGAGCTGAGCCTTGATGAACCCCTACTGTAATCGGGAAGGGTTTTGTGTCGCCAACAGCGGTCCTAACCACAGAAACGGAGTCGTGGTACATGTCTCTGATAATATCAATATAGGATTCGGGGATGCCTTTGGATCGCAAGGCCCACCAGATACACTGACGTGGTACACAGTCGAAGGCCTTCTGCAAGTCTAGGAATGCTATATGCAGAGCTCTCCTTCTTTCCCTGTATGCCTCCATCAAGGTTCGGAGGGCAAAAATTGCGTCCATAGTACCTGATCCTGGCTGAAATCCATATTGACACCCAGAGACAGTACATTCTTGGCGGAGCCTGAGGCCGATCACGCGCTCGAAGAGTTTCATGGTGTGACTCATAATCTTAATGCCCCTATAACTACCGCAATCTTGAACACTGCCCCTTCCTTTGTAAATAGGGGTAATAAAACTGTGCCGCCACTGGCTTGGCATCGTCCCAGTGCTCAAGACACGGTTTAAAAAGGTCAGTAAGTATGAGCACACCAAGAGATCCCAACGATTTCCACGCTTCGATCGGAATATTGTCAGGCCCCACCGCTTTTCCGTTCTTCATGCGTCGAAGACAATCTCGAGTCTCATCAAGGGTAATTGGAGCAATAAGTCCAAGGTTAGGAGGTGATTCAGACGGAAGACTAAACGGGGTGCTGAGTATTCAGCAACTCTAAGAAATAACTTCTCCACCTCTCCTTCACAGAGGCATGAGTACAGAGCAGCTTGCCCTGGAATCTCTGACGCAAAGACATTTTGTGATATCTTGCGTCGCTTTATCCCGAGTACGTGCCAGTTTGTATATGAAGCGTCTGCCCCTCCACAGTCTCAAGTTTGTCGTATAATGGCGACAAACTTTCACTGCGGGCCCTGGCTACAGCTCTTTTGCTGGCACGTTTTGCTGCTATGTACTCCAGTCTGTCTTCAGGAGAGTTGGAATGCTGCCACTCCTTAAATGCAGACTTCTTTTCCCGAATCACTACCTGTACCTTATCATTCCACCACCACGTCTCCCTGTCGATGACACGCCCTCCCCTAGAAACGCCAAGAGCACGTTTACCAGCCGTAATAATTGCTGACTGAGCTCGATCCCAAGCTTCCTGAGCAGTTTCGGTATTAGTTGATAAGTTTTGTTTGTTAACCTCTGCCAGAAAGTCGGTTTGCATCGGTCCCTTCAGCAACCACCACTTGATCTTAGGCTTACGTGTCTCTGGTATTTTCTTTGTCGGGGTAACGATATAGTCCATGACAAGAAGACGATGTTGGGACGTGAGGCTTTCACCGGGAATGACTTTACAGTTAGTTACCTTGCCCACATGACAACGCCTGGTCAACAGATAATCTATTTGAGTTGAGTGGGGCCCACTTGCATACGTAATAAGGTGTTGTGGACATTTCTGGAAGAACGTATTCACGATGGCTAGATCGGACGCAATACAGGTTCTTAGAATATTTTCTCCCTCTGCATTGCGACTACCGTGACCAAGACCACCGTGGACACGCTCATACGTATCCGCAGCCCTACCCACGTGGCCGTTAAGGTCCCCCCCAACTATGATTACCTCAGTAGATGGTATAGCAAGTAGAACCTCTTCACAGTGCTCCCAAAATGATTCCTTTTCGGCCCGACTACAACCAGCCTGGGGAGCGTAAGCACTAATTAAGTTGGTGATAACCCCCTCAATCAGTACCTTCACCCGCATCAAGCGGTCGCTTTGTCTGTCAACTTCAAGGAGACCATTCCGTAGCTCCTCAGATAGAACTACTGCTACACCAGTTTTACCGCTAGGTGACCCACTGTATATGAGCTGGTAACCCTGTCCGATGTTACGGGGACTTATTGCCCTTCCAGCGCGTTTCCTGTAGGAAAGCACACTGGACCCGACGTCTCATGAGTACGTCTGCGAGTTCTCTGCATCGTCCGGTTAAAGAGCCAATGTTCCAAGTTGCAAAGCGGAGTTTCCTTCTAGGTACTATCTTCTTTAGCCGTGTTCGTACTTCACACGGTAGCCCAGCTCTCACACTTCCTTTCGGTCCATTAGGTCAACAAAATGGCGGCTTTTTTAATGGAGCGCTTGCCATCTGACCTTCAAAAACTAATTTTAGGGAAAAGCCAACAAGGAATACGGAATAAAAAGAGAAAAAATTTAGGATAAGCGACATAAAGGACAACATTTTCATGGAGTGGTGCGGAGTAAGCCGTGGTGCCGAAGATCGGGGTAGATACCCGTATGCCAGAGACCAACATCGGAGGTTCGAATGCGAGTATGAGGCTTACGGGATGACGAGGGAAAATTGCATTGCATTTATGCAAAAGTTAGTATTGGTTTGCTGTTAGCACATTCCGTGTTGGGTCTATTATTTTAGTTGGTATTAATCATTAACAAAAGCTCATTGAAGGCGCAAGAAATATAGTCTACTTGTCATGATTTTTTTAATCTATACATATTGAAAAGTACATTAGACAACTCTAAAAAAATTTAAAAGAAAAAGATTCACTGAGCTTCATTTCAAGTGTAGTCTTTGTATCTGATTGCAGTTTATTATTGATAATTGTGGTAGTTAAGCTTTTAATTCTGATGGTGCAACGAGTTCTCGATATGAGAAAACAGTCTAATTAATTGGCTAGGAAGCACTAAGTCATTAGTTAGAACAGACACCAATACATGCTATTTCTAAGTGGTTCTGTTGAGCTGTAAATCAAATTTCACAATCGATGCGATTCGAATATAAAAGAAATAAAACCACCTCCGTGATTAGGTAATAATATCGGATTAAACTGATTGTAGCCAAGTGTAAATGGTTGATGAGATATATTTCAAGTGCTACAGAACAATGTATAGAAGTAACGAAAAAAAAAGATGTTATGTTAACAAAAAAAAAATTACAGAAACACATAAAAACCATACGTATAAATTACATCAAAAAATTAAAAAGTTAAGTACAGATATATATTTCTATTTAATGTGACTAAAAACAGAAGCAGTTATGGTCTTTGGGTCTAAATTGCACGTTTTCTATATCGTCAAGCTCCTATACTAAGTTTGTTCGACCTGATACATTTTCAATTTATTTTTTGATGCGTGACGGTCATTAGAGAAGTAAACACACGCGCAAATTCTTCTAAAAAATTCCATTAGATACGTCCAATGGAACGAGCAAATTTATTCATATGTTAGATGAAGCCATATAATCACGAGTGCGGTTTTTAAATTTCTATATGAAATAGACATACCAGCGATACGACGAATAATTAATTAATGTAATGGATAACGGTAAAGCATTAGTAATGATGGACGTATTGATTGTCATTGCTTTAATAATGTAATAGCTACCTATTAGAAACTCTAATATATCAATAGTACGCACTTCTTGGTACTGTAGTCGCAATTTAAAAAATTATAACCCATGGGAGAAATCTAGTTTAGTCGTTTTATCTTACTAGAAGATTAGGTCCTAATGTGATGTGGTAAATAAATAAAGAATATTGATCTATTCTCTTTCGACGAATCGTTTGTATACAAAAAAATTGGCATGAGTCCACCACACAATAAGGAAATCTTTCCAAAATTGTGTTGAAAATACGGAGCGGGGTACAGCTACGTGAAGCAAAAACTATTAAACAACTACTTATTAAAAAAATTATATAATACAACATAGAATAATTATACACCTATGAAAGCCAATTGATATGATTTTCATAAAAAGGCAAAAAAATAATCAGAAATGGGTGAGTTTTTCTTGAGTACAAGAAATCGTAGACTGATAATTTTAATTTCATCCGTGATCCTCCACGCAATTTAAGAAAATCGGTTTCCTTTTTACTTACGGAAACACGGTTTCAGCTTTAGTGTAGTGTCATAGAAAATAGTATCAATTATAATTATAAATCGATTTGCAAAATATATACTTTATTATTACTATTACTTTGTTATACAAATGCAAATTGAATTTCTCCACTGCCGTCTTAAATCGTACGATGATCGGATCATTCTGTACGGCCAGGTTGTTTTTGTCGAAAAAAGATTAAAGTTTGTAGCGCGCTATTATGCGAACTAACTCATCTATGTGCATATTAACGTATCGTATTAGATTTACTTCGATCACATCAACAATTGAAGATAACAAATAGTGAAATTGCTTATTTCAATAATAAATAATAATACCAATCATTTAATCTTATATATATTGTAATTAAGTTACGGTGCAGCGGAGGATCCAAAAAAAAACCAACTGATTTAAAAGTATTTATTAAAAAAAGTTACAATCTAACTTTATAACTGTTGACAACTTGCTTGTTTCCATGTTTTGAAACAAGAGTGTAACTTATAATGAAATTACGTATAATATTACTTAAAATTATATTATAAAAAGAATACATG
This sequence comes from Dione vanillae, assembly GCA_037178615.1. Classification (NCBI taxonomy): domain Eukaryota; kingdom Metazoa; phylum Arthropoda; class Insecta; order Lepidoptera; family Nymphalidae; genus Dione; species Dione vanillae. The sequence goes on from JAZFAU010000554.1 coordinate 23,525, forward strand.
GAAAATGCCTTTGAGTATTAAATTATATTTGCCGCTATTATTCTTAGATCTAAAACAATAGTGAAACAAGTATGCGGAGTCTGATTAATTGAAATATATTAAAAGAATACATAGGAAATGCCTTCTTTAAGGTAAAATTACATGCCGCTAAATTCTCGATCTAATGCAATGTTGAACAAGGGGTAGGAACATGAACAAGCGATCCAGGGTAGTGTGGGACCGTAACACCCCTCCCTTCTGAAGAACAGCAACTATTCAGGTCTTGATCTGAATAGGCTGGAGAATTTGTTCACTGGATTGGAGTCCTAGCTTCCTCCTGGATATATCCTTTCGGTGATGGGCTCTAGTTTCGAATTTTCTTCATAGTTTTAACAAGTATATAGAAAATACTATTAAGTTGCGATTAAATAATGCCATATAGCGGAATCGATATGAGATAAATCGATCGGGTGTTTTGTAGGAAATTTGACATAGCCTTGTTGTGCAGAGATAGAGATTTTTTATTTGCTTTCATTGATTGTCGGTCAAATTATTGGAATGAGTTTTCATAATTACTGCAGGATTTTTCTTTAAGGTCAAATAATATGCTAGATAATCAGATTTCCAAGGATTGTACTTTTAATATGATTATTGCTGTTGCTTATATTGAATAGCGTACTTTGTATAGAACATCCTGGTGTTAGGTGTGTATTATTCTGTGATTCCCTGAATTTTCAAGATTTATGTGGTCGCCATGAAGTTCAATCTTGGGTTTTTGGGGGGGGGAATCGTGAAACTAATGTTTGTCCGTTATAACTGTCGATGCTTATGTAGTAAGGATAATTGACGTGTAGTGACAGGAACTTTGCAGTTGCGCGTAGTTATAAGGCGTTCGATACAATCTGGCTGTTTTTCTTGATTATAATTAGTTTATGATCACATAGATATGATTCACCGACTTGCGGGCCATCAGCGCTCTTAGTGGGGACAGAGAGGGAAATTTTTCGTGAATTGCTATGTAAGGTGAGGAGGTAAAGGCTTGAGATTTATGTTAGGCCACAGGGGACAAATGAATATAAGATATAATTTTAGGATAGACAATCGAGAAATTTGTAAACTAAAAATAATATCCTCGCGCTATAATTAATAGCTACTTGAAATACATCGAAATAATCTCTAAAACTTATTTAACAAGTCATTTTGTTCTTTAAAGTGTAATTAATTAGTATGATATCGATACATACTAAAAGTCACATAGAAGTTATGATTACTTCTTAGCACGAATAATGCAAGAAATTCCAAGCGAAATATTCCGTTCGAAAATTGATTCTCATGTTATCTCCCCAAAATTAGGAAAATTTGAGTTAGTTGCAATAAAGTTTACAAAAAATTATTATCTAATTCATTACTAAACATTCTTTAAATTTAAACAAATATTTCTAATGCTTTTGATGCTAACTAGCTTATTTATGATCGGCATTTTGAGACATCCAGCTTTTCTCAAAAATAGGAGTGTTAATTTCACTTGTCAATAAATTATTATTGTTCTAATAAACTAATGGCTTTATCATACTTTTATGGCGTCCGTATAGTCAAGATTCCAGAAAATACTTTTTTAATGACTGATCCTAACCGTCAAATGAGGCCTCTCTTAACACGATTGATTTCAAAGGTTTTCAGCTGTTGAAAAGCGGTGTCTAACTTAATTTTAAGATACTGAATATGCATTTGAAAAAGGGAAAGCGTTTTATTTCTTAGGATGGGCTTAGTATTCATTATTTGCAACTTAACAGAATCTAAGCTATATTGAATTTTATCTAAGTCTATACATTGAATAAAAGAATGATAGTGGGATATTATTTGCGTGGGTCCTAATTTGAATGGTAACATTCCATTATCCAAATTACTAAAATTAATCTCCTCTGCTTTTGTCAGGGGTCGATAACAGGATCGTCATTCTGTAACAATAGAGCACTGTTAGGTACTCTTTTAAGTCTTGTCTTTGCAACTGGTAGTCGTTTCTTTTTTGTATAAATATGTATAGGTAAGTCAGCTAAAACATTGTCTTGTGTAAAACGGGGAGAGAGTTTTTGTCGAGATGCATTGGGGTTGCGAATGAATATCTGCTGGTCTGGTAGGTAAATAGTCTCAGGCTCTCTATTTTATTTAAATTTTCAATAATTTGCGTTCGTTGGTGTAAAGAGGAGTCATTAATAATATCGTAAACTTTTTTCATTCGTTCACGATGGTCCTGTATGTAGTGTTGTAGCAATTGTTCTGTCAAATCTATGTCTACAGGGTCACGGGATCGAAGTGTCCAGTGATAATATCCATCGGTCTGCATTTAGTGAAGCTATGAATAGAACTATTATAGGCTAAGACAGCGTAAGGCATGAGATTAACAACTGATTCTCCCTTTGATTTATTTTGAGGATTCGTATATGTTCTAACAGTGTGGAATGAAGCCTTTCGACTAATCGTTGTCGTTAGGTGTATAAGGTAAAATTTTATGATTAATAATTTGGTGTAATCTTAAAAATTCCAAAAATAACTGATTTGAAAACTCGGGGCCTCTATCGGTTACAACCGTCAAAGGAACTCCGTGGTGGGTACAAAATAGTAATAACCCTTGTACTACACTAATCGCGGTAGCATCCCTAAGATGATAAGCCTGTGCGTATTTGAGAAAGCGTCAATAATCGTTAAATATTTTTGATTTTCTACACTAAATAAATCGAGATGAACTATAGTAAAAGGTTTAGTTGGAGGAGGGACAATTTGAAATTTTTGTTTTATGGGATTTCGGTCATACTTAGCTTGTCCACATATAGAACATTCATTTATATACTTCGCCACTTGCTCTTTCATTTTGGCCAAAAATACCGTTTCGACAAAGATAAATAACTTTCATTAATTCCGCGGTGGTTAGTTTTTCCTTCGTGATAATTTTTAATTATTTCCTGTTGTTTTAAATAATCCTTCACATTTTCCAATTCTATTTTAGTGAGAAGAAGGTTCATTGCAGAATTTTTGAAATTATTTTGAATTATAGGAATTATTTTATACATGCCTAACGGGGGGTTAATTAAGATACCAGTCTTAACCTTGGGGTTACATATTCTTTAACCGCGTTTATGACGTCCACTTTCTAAATTTGAACTTGAGATCGAGACAGTAGTTTTTTATGTAATTTTCGAATAATTTAGATACAACGGGCCTACTTTTAATGTCCCCTACTCTGTTAAAAATAATTTGCCTATGACATTTATTTAGGGGGTCGTCTGTTATTGGGATCTCTAAAATGGGATTTTCTAAGTCCGTATGTACAGTTGCTGTTTGGGAATTAGAAGAAGACTTTTCTGAGTGATTTACAGCAGTTGAAAATTCCTCGTTATGAATTTCTATTAGCGATAATGAATCGGCATTGCTATTATATTTTCCCTGCTTATAAATTACAGTAAAATCATATTCACTTAATTTAAGCCTCCATCGAGTTAGTCTGGAGTTAGGTTCTTTAATATTCATAACCCATTGAAGTGGTCTATGGTCGGTAATAATTTTGAACTTCCGGCCAAATAAATAAGGACGAAAATATTTCGTACCCCAAACTATCGCTAATAATTCCTTTTCTATTGTGCTATAATTAAGTTCGCTAGTATTTAAGGTTCTAGAGGCATATGCTATGGGTTTATCGGATCCAATGGGTCCCTGAGAGAGTACAGCTCCTATAGCTAAATTAGAAGCGTCCGTGGTCAATATAAATTCCTTCGAAAAGTCGGGATATTGGAGAATCGGGTCGTTTATTAATAATTTTTTACATTTTTCGAAACAGTCTATATACTCTTGATTTATATTTATTTTACAGCCTTTTTTTTAAGCATTGTGTAAATGGTTTTGTAATTCTAGCAAAATTAGGAATAAATTTCCTGTAGTATCCTAGGAGACCTAGAAATCTTTTTATTTCCGTATTTGTTTTGGGAATAGGATAATTTAAAATAGAGGATATTTTATCGGGGTTAGCCTTTATTCCTTCTCTCGTAATGACATGCCCTAAGTACGCAGTTTGCTTTTTCAAAAATTCCGATTTATCCATTTGTATTCTAAAATTTGAGTCTCGTAATCTATTAAAAACCTTTTCTAAGTTTTCAATATGCTCCTGAAGCGAAGTGCTAAAACTATTATATCATCTAAATATACTAAACAAATACTATTTTGTAAACCGCGTAAAACATTATCCATAACCCTTTGGAACGTAGAGGGTGCGTTTTTTAAGCCCATAGGCATTCTTAAGAACTCAAAATGTCCATGCTCTACATTAAAAGCTGTTTTAGGAATGTCAGCGGGGTTCATTTCAATTTGATAAAACCCGCTTGCAAGATCTAACGTACTAAAATATTGACATCTACCTAATTTGTCCAAAATATCTGATATGTTTGGTATAGGATATTTGTCATCTATCGTTTTTCCGTTAACCTTACGAAAGTCAACGACAAGACGCCATTTGATTTTCCCTGAAGCGTCATTTTTCTTAGGAACTACCCATATAGGAGAGCTCCAAGCTGAATCGGAAGGTCTAATGATTCCTTGATCTAACTCTTTTGAATTTGATCCCTAACCTCGTTTCTATGTATAAACGAATACCTATAGCTATTAGTATAAACCGGTACTTCATCTGTCGTTTTAATTGAATGTTTTATTGTATTACTGAACGTTAATTTTTCTCCCTCTAAGTAAAATATGTCCGCGTAGCGACCGCAAAGTGTTTCTAAATTAATTCGTTCTTCCTCATTTAAGTGACTGGTGCGTAAACGGGATCGAACTTCCTTTTCGCGATCTGGAATTTGCTCGGTACACTGATACTCAATATTATATAATTCTGCGTGGATAGGTTTATCGATAGAAAATATAATGTCATTGCGACTCGGGTTATAAATTTCTAAATTTGTACTGTTCTTTGTAGCGCGCGTTAAACATTCTTTTATTATACAGCTAGAAATAGATTGTTCCGTGATAAAAATTTCACCTTCATGAACGTTTATCGGTAATTTTACTAATTTGAGGTACCTGCTGGTATAATATTTTCGTACAAATTTTTATTACGCGAATTATAAAGTTGAATAGGGTTCGAAGCGTCCTTAGTTATGAATAATTTTCTTTTATAATCAATAGTTGCTTCCCATTTATCTAATAAATCTGTACCTATCAATCCGTCGAAATAGTTATGAAATTTATATATAAAAATGTTATATTATCTTTAGTATTAAATTCAAAGAAACTAGGAATCGTTATTGAATACTTATGTCTACTTACAGCGTGTACGTTACTCACTTCGAAAGGGTCGTTATTTAAAGGAAAGTTGAAAAAATATTTTTTTACAGCATCTGGACTAATAAAGGATTGATTTGCGCCGGTATCTATAAGTAATTTCAAAGGGGGATTTTTAATCTGTATATAGGGGAGTTGCCGCTGAGTTTGAAGATTAAGTTCTATTTTGGTTTGTCTAATATTTTGACTTCCTGAAAATCCTCCTTCGAAGGGGTTGACGACTGTTTTCCTTCATAGGGTTCACAAGGTACGCATTGGTTGGCAAACTGTTCAGAATTTGGAGGTATATTATTAATATTATAATAATCTTCGGAATTTTCGTAACTATAGTCGTTGTAATTATATTCATTAGTATAGTGATCACTGTAAGAATAGTCATTATAGTCGTAATAGTCATAACACTCGTAATTTTGATCGTAATAGTCACTGTCATGGTAATTCATTTCCCTTGTTTTAAAATAATTAGATGGGGGTGGATTTCCAAACCTTCTCCAATCGTGTCCCGCAATATTTCCCGTGGGTGGTAAATTTCTAGGAACAAAATGACTAACGCCACTCATAGGTCGAGCAGACTGAGATGTTGAATTAAATTGCGGAATAACGTTACGTTGGGGGTTTCTAAATGCGTTGTGGGGATTATAATTTGGAGGTGGAGCCCTAAACATTTGTTGAGTATGTGTAGGACCTGGGCCTAGCTGCGGTCTAGGTGAAAACTGTTGTGAGTTTGTCATAAAATTGTTACGAGTTTGATTAGGAGTTTGAACGGGTCTAAACTGTTGTATATTATGATGAAAATTAGAATTTACCTTAAAAGGGTGAGGTGAGAATGCCAGGGGGTGCCTAGTCCGTTCGGGTTCATTTCTAGCCTGTAAATACATTGTATTTAGCTCATCATGTACGAATTCTAACGCTTTTTCTATACTTTCAGGTCTCATACATCGTATGCGTGAGCCTAAGGGATCTTTCAATCCTCTTAAAAAGGCTTGCAGGGTTAATTTTTGATAAAGAACTCTTTTAGCTTCTATAGTAGTAAAAATTTCCTCATGTAAAGTGATATAAGTCATAATTGTACTAAATAAATTTTGACAGCGCTCATAAAACTACTGTGGGCTATTTGATCCTTGTGTTAAGAGAGAGAGATCATTGTACAGTGCGGTTTCATCCCGCTGGTCTGAAAAATTATTAATAAGTGACTTACGAATGCCACTCCAGTCTGAGGGAATGCCACTGGTGTTGATTAAACGGGCCGCTGAACCTATTACTTTATTCAAAATGCCGTTTACCACTGCGATATTAAGTAAATTATTGTCAGGGTTGTTATATACAAACTCTTGAACTATGTGATCTCCTAATTTAATAAATCTAGGTAATATGTTCGGATTTCCATCGAATTCCGGCAATAAACGTAGGGCCTTTAGAGCGTTGTCTAATTCAGCCATTTTTTTATTTTCTTCCGAAACTAATGTTATAATATTATTCCTAATTCTAAATTACGGTGTGCGTCTTGAAAACGCGCTTCTACTACTATAATTACTAAACCTAGGGGTTTTCGATTGCCTCTGAAGGGAAATCTTGGAAAAGGATATAATAAAGGATCTAAAACTACAAGTAAGCAATCACTAGAAAGATTCTAATGTACTTACAATTAAATCTGGTCTTCTTTGGTGTATCAATGTCTGGATACGCCCTCGCTGCGTCGCCTCGTAGATTCTGGATACTCTTCTTGGTGCTTGAAAGCCACCCGGGTGGACCGCGACGTTATTTCTTAAGAAATTTATATTACGTTGCTCGCGACCCGGCCCGCGAGTATCCTACCGACTGCGCCAATTAAGTACGGTGGCAGCGGAGGATCCAAAAAAAACCAAATTATTAAAAGTATTTATTAAAAAAAAGTTACAATCTAACTTATAACTAGTTGACAACTTGCTTGTTCAATGTTAGAAACAAGAGTGTACCTTATAATTGAAATTACGTATTAATATATACTTAAAATTATATTAATTAAAAGAATACATGGAAAATGCCTTTGAGTATTAAATTATATGCCGCTATTATTCTTAGATCTAAACAATAGTGAACAAGTTATGCGGAGTCTGATTAATTGAAATTATATTAAAAAGAATACATAGAAAATGCCTTTAAGTGTAAAATTACATGCCGCTAACTTCTCCGATCTAATGCAACGCTGAACAAGTTGTATGGAACCTGACTAAGCGATCCCAGGGTAGTGTGGGAACGTAACATTTTCATACCTAAATTGTATGTAAAGAATTTATAAATGAAACATATATATATATATAATATATATATATATATATATTATATATATATATATATATATATATATATATATATATATATATATATATATATATATATATATATATATATATATATATATATATATATATATCTATATATATATATATATATATATATATATATATATATATATATATATATATATATATATATATATATATATATATATATATATATATATATATATATATATATATATATATATATATTGTTTTGCGTTTACTGACCTTTTAACGTTAAGTCCTTAGAATAACGTTAGCCTGAGAGAGGTCACTTGTAGTGATTTAAGCATTTGTGATATTTTTGTATGTATGTAAATTTATTTAAATTTGTAAAATCCTATGTGCATAAACCACTCTTATTGAATTTCCTAATTTTAAAGAACAAAAGGAAAATATCGTCGACCGTCTTGACGTAGAGGCGTAAGCGTCTGCCTGTAAACGCGACGGGTTGAGGGTTCGATTCCTACTCGGGAAAGATGGATTTTTCTATTTCTATTTTCTTAAATTTTTCTATTCCCATTTTTTATAAAAGCGTGAAGCTAAAAAAAAAGGAACATAATTTTATCTCTTACATTTTTGTATTCCATAGCATGTTTTTGTTACTTGTGACTTAATAGGCGCTGAATGACTAACTTGGCACAGTGCTATGGAATTCATGCGCTAATATAAATTGGAAGTGGTGATGTTTCATGTGATTGCATTATAAATAGGGAATCTGCATATTGCTTAATATTCTGGGTTAATGGTTTTGGTATGTTTGGATGAAATGAAATATATCGAGTTTGTTATTTGATTAGCTTTTCTTTAGCTTCATTTTATAACAAGCAGAAATAACTAACGGAAAAGATGCCTTTTTATATATTTTTATGGTACAAGTAACGTAAATTGTACGGCTGTTGTATGACAGTATTTACGATCTGAATGCGTAGGAATATTATGTGACATTCTTACTGTTAATAGTTAGATCGGTTTATTGAAAAAAACATATTTTTCGAAATATTCTAATAAATTCCAGTTCTAAACCTATTTTTACTATAGCGTGAAGTTGCATCTTACCTCTCCATCAGCTGCTCATCAACCAGTACGTCTAAGTCACCTACAAAACTAACATTTGTCAAGTAAACGTACGTATTATCCAATTTTGTCCAGCTAGTAATATATTTCGCGTTACAAAATCTACAGAATCCGTATTGATATAAATAGGCATTGAGTCAAAAATCATCAAAATATACAGTCTCAGATCGATTTTTTTACTATCAAAAGGAATTGTTTTATATTACGATATCATATAACTTTCCTTATTTTTCAGTTGTGACTGTAATGGAAATTTCACTTCTGATGACCACTTCATATGTATTGAAAATTTGTTTATTTAAAAGACACTGGGCCCTTGTGATTTTCTACAGAGTTTCATCGTCTTAGTTTTTTGAGGTGATTTTCGATATTCACCCACAAACATTATATTAACAGCTGGCAGCACGTAAGTTGTTGGGATGAGATCCAAATGTAAATATCTTATAGGAGTAAAAAAAGGTAATATATAACACCATTTATTCTTCAAGCCCACCGTCCGTTTTCCCAAAATCCTCGGATACACTGACGCGCAAATATTACCTATACCTGCTGCGTACACAGGAGTAGAAGAAGCTCCTGTGTACGCAACAGGTATAGGATTCCGTCGCTGCTGAGGGATCAAGGATAAGGTCCTGGAGCGAGACAAGTAACAAAAAGGTCAATCATCTTCCGAACCAGAAGCAAATGGCTCAAGTGTTGTAACACCCACCCGGATATTACTTTGACGATGATAATGACGCGGTCGGTGATTTCACTAGCCGGGCGGTGGGGGCTATTACTAGGGAGATTATCGAGAAAAACATATGGACTTATTATTGTCCGTTATGTTGGCTTAATAAAAGTCCACAACACTATTTCAAACGTATATTGCACCCAGAAGAAAGTTCATACATTTCGGAAGGAGAAAACTAATAATTAAACTAACAATAAACTCGAAATATAATGACAAAGAGTAAAACATGTATTCGATATCGAAGCGTAAGGTGGAATGCCTTAAGTACGTAATTCGCATCGAGTCGTTTAAGATCTAACGCAGTGGCGGGTAGACGTCGAAATCGTATCGTCGCGCGCTCGCCTTGCCGCATACAATGCGTTTCATCCGAGTATGCTCATGAATTAATTTTTATTATAAATAATATTATATAACATTTTTATACATATAATATTGAATATATAAATGTGTAGTGTGAATGTATAATGTGTAATATATGTAAATAAATATTGAATATAATTTTATATATTAATTATATATTAAATTTGTTGTTGGCAAAAGAAGTTGATTTTTGTTTACTTTGGCTCTGACAATTTGTTGTACCGAATACTTGGTAATATTGAATGAAGTGAGCACGAAAAGGTTTTCCGTCACAAAGAAATATGAATAATAAGTAATTTTATAAATAATACTTCTTTGTTTATTTAGGAGATTAGAGAAATCTTTCTGATTTAAATTAATAACTCATTTAAAATTAATAATCTGACTACCTGACTCATCTATCATAGCATACTGAGAAAACAATCAATTTTCAAAAGTAATTTACTGAAACGATGTCCGTCGTCGACATGAGTGACGGTAATTCTAATATGACTAGCATAGTGGCGACACGAAAATAGTTAAGACATATAGCGACATTAACTTGCTATCTGGTTGACGTATGAGGCTGCTTTTAACTACAACCATTACATACTAATTAATTATTGTGAGAATAATTGAAAAGTGAACAATTATATCATAAATTAACTTATATGCAGAAAGATGTGATAGACAATATCTATATCGAAAAAAAAATGTCAAGTAAATGCCTTATATCTTTCCGTTTCTCAAGTTATTTCTTACAAATTATGACATGGATTTAAATCTCACATGATATACCTGGATATATAGAGAAGAATTATAGGTGAGTGGTTCACTAATTATACCATAATATAATCACGTTATACGGCAAAATCAAGCAGTTACAAATTTCTTTTGTTACTTTACACAATAGAGATGACAAATTTTATCATTTGTGATAAAAAATATACTCGATAAATTATATAAAATATCGAATATGATTGTGGAGGACCGTCGTGGCGCAGAGGCGCAACGTCGGGGGATCGAACCCAGTAACCGTCGCGTTACAGGCAACGCGACGGTTACTGGGTTCGATCCCCAGTCGAGGAAGATGGATTTTTCTATTTATATTTTCTTCGCTCTGGCAAACTAGGCAAAGCGCGGCGTTGAGTTCCGCCACTCAACACGCAATGCCTCGAAAACGGAAAGCGGGGACGGAGAAAGCAGGGGCTAAGCAACGGAGTGTCTTAACACTAGGTTCCCACGGTCCCTGCAGTTCCCTCTGCCTACCCTGCCTTGTGCGGGATAAAAAGCGTGAAGCTAAAAAAAAAAAAAAAAAAAGAATATGATTGTGGATAATTTTTATTATATATGCGTCACCCTCATATCTGAATTTCTATTTTTAATACGCTTTTATTAGTTTCACTTGTATCTGAGTAACTCTCCTTAGACTGAGAGACCGTGGCTAATGTAAGTTTGCAGTATATTCAACGACCATGTGAAACTAGTTAGCCGAGCGATCTAAGGTGCATAGACTGTCTTTTTTATAGTGACTTTAGATGCTGTGGTCGTGTACAGAATCTAAAGTTAAAAACGATAAAGATCGAAAAACACTAATATTATTATGAAAAAGCATGGGACGCTTTGTGCCAGATTGGAATTAAACCCACAAACCGTCAATTTTACAGGTAGACGCTACGCCTCTGCGCCACGATGGTGTTGAGTATGTACCGTGAATGGACTTGGAACGAATGACTGACTTATAATTTAATACAGAATTGATTTTTTTAAATCTTTTTTTATATCGATATTAAACACAAAACTTTTTTTAGTCTTTCAATAGAACGGACGAATTCTTAAGCATTAGTGAATATGTCGTCGTAAATAAGTGAATACTAGGTATTATCGTGGACTCAAATGAAAAGTAGCCCGAGTTTTAAGCTCGGAATTAATTTAAGTCTTTTATGTGCTAAAATTTGGCTCAGTGCCTTAAATAATATGAGATAATAATATTACTTGTAACTAAAATGAATATCTATATTTTACTTATTTAGCCTATTTCAAGTAGATATTTCTACTCAATGGAACTAGCTTTGAATTGGTATTTTCAAACTAATAATATTTATTTTGTGTAACATAAAATCTGACCCGACTGAATACAGAATGCTCCGAGTAAATATTTGCCCTAGCATTTGTATACAGGTCACTGAAAGATTTCCATACGTCTACCTCTTATAGAGGATTCATTAGCTTAAATGGCAATGGCCCTTTTATAGTGAGTGGTGTAAATACTTAATCTTACCCTTTTGGACCTTTACTAATTAACCGATTATAGTTATATTTGTCCGTATGAAATTTATTCGAATTAAGATAATTTTGTGAATAAATCGGATGTTGATAATTTAGTTCTGTTGTACACGAAAAGTGTATTGCCTCTCGCTACAACTTTTACACAATATCTGAGAACTTTTGATATATTATCTTAAAAGAAAATGTACATAATACTGGAGACTGAAGATTTAAAGTAACTTTAGATACTGATTGCGTACTCTAGGTTAATGTTGGCAGTTGTACATTTTTTTTTATTTTACTATGTACAATCAAAAAATAGTTTTAATATAGTATAATAGCTAAATACTATACTTAAATTTAAGTTGACAGAGTATTGTGTTCTCGTAATCAATATTTTTATTGATTTTGTACTCCTAATCAAATAAGTAATAAAAGAGTCATACTTTTAAATATGTCACAATTTTTATTCTCTTGGCATTTCCGCAGGTGCGCCAGTAACCAAATGTAACATATGATTAAGACATTATTAAATTTATATAATCTACAACTAAGGCTATCTAAATTTAACTCTTTTACCGGCAGTGTGAATATAATTTTATATAGTTCCAGCCTCCTATCCTTAAAAGCTTCTTTAATATTTTGTAACTGCATCATCGACATGTCGCACATAGCATATCTTGCTATGTGCGGCATGTGATAAGACCCAAGTGACGGAAAGAACCTTGTGTTAAGACACTCGTTACATGCTTGTATCTTCTTATCATTGTGAATGGAGCTGTTATAAGAAAAATAATATGTTGAGCAGCAAATAAAAAAAATAATATGTTTTCAAATAATACTAATAATAGAACTATAATATAAATTACGTGGCGCAGTGTGGGTAACTATTTGCTTGGAGGTTCGATTACCATTCTATCGAGTGTATGTATTTAATAATACTTTCATTACTCAGGTCTAAGGGGACGAGCGTGGCCTTGGCGTGTGCTGTCAATGAACAGGGAGAGTTTAATTAAATGTAAAACCTCTTTCTTTTTTTATACATTAAAAATGCGAAAATTTAAGAAATTATTTCGTCAAGCTTGTTGGACTCACGTATCGATGGTCCAATGTCATTTTTATGATTGTAAGTCAACTACAAACAGGTTTAAAATTCATTTGAACACGAATGAGCACACATAATGGTGATAGTTTATTCTGGACTATAAATTATCAATTTTTAAATTCTAATTCTTTGCCAAACTTCATAAATTTTTGCCGATTTTTAATTTTGGTGAACGAGAGGTATATTACATTTTATTTGATATGCATAATCAAATGTACAATAATGAAAATTTATATAATAAAAAAAGTAAGTATGTGATATCAATTTCAAACAAAATATTATTTTTACGTAATTTACATTTCTTTGTGAAAATACACACTGCGTTATACAGTAGACTGTACAAAAAATTATTTTAATGACTTAAACTTCTTGACAACAACTATAGTTTTTAATATATATGATTTTTCTTCTTCTTTAGAATAAAGTAATATGTATTGTATATAATATTAAAAAGAAATATGAATTTGGATTAACGGCAGTCGGCAACGAATATCAATCTTGTTTTTATGCGAATTCATTTTATTAAGCAATGGTAGAAAATTAATCATAATTCTCTTTATAAATGGTCTCTTGTTATGAAAAACAAAGCTGTAAATTTATTTTAAGCGCAAAAAGTATTAGTTAAAAATTCATAATATTTTATGATCTTTGGTAATTTTCTAACAATAGTTATGTTGTGTAACAAAAATTATGTTGTGATTTATTATTTTATTACTAAATTTTACTGTGATTGATTAATACTTTAATATTATTTGTATAAAATGAATTAAGATATTGTCTTGAACACTACTTCTATAAAGTATTTTTGAATATGTTTAATATCCGATCTTATGATAATTAATTATTTGTTACAATCAATTACATATTTTATCGTGGAATTGTATTTGGATAAATTAAATTATAATAGTTTAGTTGGCAATATTAAATTATTCGTATAGATTGTACCAGAAGTAGTTAATTGTAATTATATAGGTATAGATAACCTAGTATAAATGTTTGATCTTGGGAGATCTCTATTCTTGGGAGGATCATTCTGAATAGGATATTAAACAGTCGCGCTGCACCTTTTGATGTCCGATTTGTGCACTGTACTAATAAATGTAATTGAATATGGAACGTGATTTGTTTTACTACAATTATAATAATCATAGTTCGGGACATTATGTGTCGAGTAGTGGAACTCATCAGTGCACTTTGCCTTATTGCCAGTGCGAAAAAAATGGAAATTAAAAATCCGTCCACTCTGAGTGGGAATCTAACACCGTTGCATTTATAGGTAGACGCTACGCCTCTGTCCTACGACAGATTTTTAATACTAAGAATTCTATAATTATTTGGCTATATGAAGGATGCAAAATAGATCTCATTATATAAGTTTTTGTATACATACTTCTCTAGTCGAAGCGCTAATTTTACTCAAGTGGCTTTAATTATGGCGTTTTGAGCGTGTTAGTTGAGCACATTTCACTTCGCTAATTTCATGTTGAATAAAGAACACACAAAGGAGAATGTACTGTAAAAAAGATATATCACTACACAGTTGAAGAATGCATGTTTGAAAGAGATCCAGTTTAAATCTTTCATCTATGACAAAATCACAGATATCTACAATATATACAGACAATAAATGATGTTAGTAATAAACAATACTAGTGTTGTTAGCTTATACCTTAATATTATTTAATATATAAGATAATAAAAATTTGTTTATATTTTTTTTGACAAACGAATTTTCAAAATTAAAGTTTTTAGAATTAAGAGAAATAAAGAAATATAATATTATCTTTAACATTATTCTAAACCTTACTCGATATATATGTTAAGATAAGATTAAAAACGATCAACTTTATTATTAATATGATGACGAGGTAAATTTTTTTTTATTCATACAAAATCTTATACTAATTTACTTTCATTGCCTACATATATGAATAATAGTTACCAACAATGAGTTGTCTTGTTACAGAGTAATAAATTAAAGTATACATAATATCCTATTGTTATATTAATTTTCTATTAAATAATAGGTATATTGTATTCATTATTTGCTTTCTGTAGTACATACAATAGAATGATCTCCTCTTTTATACTTGAATCTACATTATTAAATTCGGCGTGCAAGTTATGTAAGTCACGTCATGAACAAAACTACACTACTCAACACTTGTTCCTTTATAATTGTTAACGATGTTTCAATATAGATAGCGAATTCGGCAGATTGTATTAAACCTCTTACCATAATCGACAAAACGAATAAGCGTTTGTACGTTTGTAGAGAAAATTAGAGATCTATCGATATTGTCTATAATCATTGAAGATTTTTAGAATACTTTATTATTTCCACCTCAAATTATATTAATGGCTTTTAAAAAGTAACTTCTATCGTATTAAGATAATTATTAAAATGTCTTAAATATCCTGAAGTAAGTTAGCTAAATTTATTTGTCATTTGATAACTAAAATTAATTTTCTGAGAAATTAATTACAACTCAAACAGAAATACCAGTTGCTATCCTGTCTTATTACAATAAGTAAAAGTATTTTTTTTTGTTATATTTATTTATTTATTGTTCAAACTGTAATTGATGTCTACTATAGTATATTTTAATTAAGTTTAACAGACAGTCCACTGCCTTCTATATAAATTTATTTTGCTCTTGAAATATACGCTTGACGATGAATCTGTCGTGTAAGCTTACTCCCACCTAAACCATTTGAGTTCTATGAAATTGTTAATCGAAAAGCGTTTCCCGTTACTTCACCCAATGAAATAAAATTATTTCATGCTAGCCATTCAAACTGATATCATGTACATGACATTTACAAATTTTACATAATGTAGTTTCATACATTATACTTTGGAGGGATTTCTTCATATAGTAAAGAAAAAAGTAGCGTTCACTATTTCGCACGTCAATAGTAAGCTCAGTGTGAGATAAATGAAGCTCTTTGGGGCACAAACACATTTCAAATATCTTATGTGATAAGCATAATAATGTCATACATACATATATTTAGAGGTAGACACGTACCTTTGTATTCTTTGTTTTATATTTAAAAAAATATATGTAAATTGAAAAATTTGCAATAAATTGTTTTATAAGAAAATATATTTATTTCTATGTATTAAACAGATTAATCTATTTACTATACAATATATAATATAAACATATAAATTCAACATATATTACGCATTGATGTATAAATATTCCTGTTATTTTATTTAAAAATGTCAGTATTTGCACCTGTAAAACCTACTAGAAACATAAACACAGGAGCACGTCAGAAATTCGATGCGATGTATATTATTGATCACGTGCTTGTCAAGCAAATATAACTTGATATTTAAAAATAGGGATCGTCGTGGTGCACTGGTACAGCCTTTGACTGTAAATACAATGGTTGTGTGCTCGACGAAGGTACAAGTTCACTCAGTTGCTTTATAATAAATAGGCAAAGATGGGTAACAAGTGCTTTAATACTGAGTTCCCGTTTGCCTGTAAGGTGCGTAAGGTTCAATATTTATTTATGACAAAATTATTTGAGGACTGCCTGTCTGCTTATAACGCGACGGTTTCTGGGTTCGAACCCCAGTCGGGGAAGATGGATTTTTCTAATTCCATTTTCTTCGCTCTGGTTAACTAGGCAAAGCGCGACGTTGAGTTCCGCCACTAAACACGCAATGCCTCGAAAAAGGCAGAAAGCGGGGACGGAGAAAACAAGGACTGAGCAACGGAGTGTCTTAACACTAGCTTACCATGGTCCCTGCAGTTCACTTTGCCTACCCTGCCATGTGTGAGATAAAGCGTGAAGCTAAAAAAAAAATAATTTAAATTTATTTAGATTAATGAAACGAATTCAATTCTTATTGAAACTTAAAAAATAATTGAATTAAAGTAGATACATTTTTCAATAGGATCCTATGCTTTTTAAGAACAATGAGCCAAATAATCGGAAATTATTATACAAAATTAAAAATATTTAAATATATATGACAGAAGAATGTCGACATAATAATTCCACGAAGTAATGGTTTTAAATAGTGATATTAAAAAATCATATTTTTCTTGGGTGTATTTGAGAACGCCTGACTGTCTAAGTGTGATAACAAATGTCATAATTGCATTTGGAGCGTGGTCAATTTTGACTCTTTAATTAGTTAACAACTAAATATAACTGTCACGCTTGTTTTATGAACAATATATATATATTCATTATTAATAAAATTAGATAACAATTAAGGCTAGTATGCTTTTATTTATCTATAATTTCTTAAAAGCATATCAATAAAATTATCGACTTTACTCGATTTTATTTTTTATTTTAATCCGTCGTAATTATATAAGATTATTTACGTAATGCATGGATAGCTATTATGTGAATTTGCCATTTAACGCTTGAGTCGTATATAAATAAACGTTCAAAGAACTTCATGCAATCAGATTATTAAGCACATCGGGTCCTGCTATAAATAATATATATATCGATATAACAATTTACAATTCATCTGAAAATTACCTTATAATATCATAACTTAAATATTTGTTTGTATAAGGCAACTATAAACATAATGATGAGAGCGTATTAATAATTGCCAGTGTCATCATTCATAACAGTTATGTTATGTTATGAAGCGTTGGCGAAGTGCGGCCATTTCATAATGCTCTATCTGTAAAAAATATTCTTGACTAATGATATATATTATATTATATATTTAAATATAATAAAAGTAAAGTGCAGTCTAAATTGGCATTTACACACATTATGGCATTTTATTTGTTAATTTTCCTAATGTTCCAATAAAATACTTTGTCATACTCACTGAAGTTAACTAAGCTGGTCAAGTGCGATTTGGACTCGCGTACTGAGGATTCCGTATCTATTTCTCTAAAAGTACAATTTATGAGAGTTGATATATAGGAAATTAATTATAAGTTGATTTAGTATTTTCTTTGGTAAATCTATTTATTCAAAATTTAAAAAGTATTTTCGTATTGGGGCAACTATCCTCAAAAAATTGGTTCCACTAAAAGCGAATTTGTGACATTTCAATATTTGATAGGTTAGTAATAAATAATTATTATTTACAATATAATGTAACTATTTCCAAAAGTGAGGCATACATTCTGGTTTCACTCTAGTAATAAATGAAAAAATTATGAAAATAAAATGATATAAATTATGCCATCTATAGACATATATACATGGCATAATTTATATCATTTTATTTTCATTATTTTAGTTAAAAAATATTTCCTTATTCTAAAACAAGCTGAAAGGAGGGATAAGTGGATAAGTGGGGGATAAGTGATGTCACACCATTATTTCTTGTGCTATCAATCCCCCCTTTTGCTGACGCTCCTGTTATTGCTTCCGCTAACCCTTCTGTTGTCGCTCCTGTAAACGCTTCCGTTATCATTTCCGCTATCTCTACTGCCATTGCTACCGATATCGCCACCGCTACTGATATCGGTACCGCTACTGCTATCGCTACCACAATTGCTACCGCTACCGCAGCCATTATCACTACTGCTGCTGCTGCCGCTACCGCTATCACTACTGCTACCGGTACTGCTATCACGACCGCTGTTGCTAGCGCTATCTCAACCACTATCACTTTCGCCATTGCTATCGCTACTGCTAATTCTACTGTTGTCGCTCCTGTAAGCGCTTCCGTTATCACTTCCGCTATCTCTACTGCCATTGCTACCGACATCGCCACCGCTAATGATATCGGTACCGCTACTGCTATCGCTACCACAATAGCTACCGCTACCGCAATCGTTATCACTACTGCCGCTGCTGTCGCTACCGCTATTACTACTGCTATCGGTACTTCTATCACTACCGCTGTTGCTAGCGCTATCTCAACCACTATCACTACCATCATGGCTATCGCTACTGCCAATTCTATTGCTATCGCTACCACTGCCGCTATTGCTTCCGCTAATCCAATTCCACTTACTAATAATAAATTCCAATAACGTTATCGAAATACAGAAATACGAATTATGGGAATACAGAAAATATAGATCACGCCTGTAGGTAAAAAGATTCTTTTCAATATCCATTTGTCACTTATTTCTTAACTAAAGCAATAAAGAACCGTCGTGGCGCATAGTTGCAACGTTTGCCTGTAACGCAACGGTTTCAGGGTTCGATTCCTAGTCGAGGAAGATGGATTTTTTTATTTCCCTTTTTTTCGCTTTGGAAACTAGGCAAAAGCACGACGTTGAGTTCCGTCACTCAACACCGGAGAAAGCAGGGACTAAGCAACGGAGTGTCTTAACTCTAGGTGGGAATTTGTTGATATTGTTCAATACTTAATGTGAATTTTAAAATAATAAAAATAGTCAAAGCGATTGGATAGTCACCAAGAGGCGCGAGTTCAAATCCGATATAAAATAATATCTAATAAATCCGATGTCATGTGAAAAACCATAGATATTTTTAATTTGTAAAAAAGAAAACTTTATTCTATGTAATACTTTATAAGGTACCATTCGTTTACATTATATTATACAACAACGAGCTATCAAACACCACACACAAACGCTTACACATTAAAGCTGGAAAGATTCCATATTACAGCACTTTAAAGATGATATGATAAATGACGTCACAAGAAACTTCTTTGTACCAAATAGCATAATGATGCCATGGTAAATACGCTTTGCTTGGAATTATCACATTATTAGTAAGATTACTGGATTTTTCAATTGCATGATGCACATTTTTCAAGCTTTTTTTATGTTTTACAAAGTAAACGAAATATTTGGAATATCGGAGTGTCAGAATAAACTCCTTCCCTTATTTTACTTAGATATTTATATATTTTATAGATCTATGTATCTTTTGTATCTTTGTATTGTACTGTTTTCTTAACACCAATATTAATTGCTACTATTGGTGTTATAAATAATATCATAGGCGACTACCTTGCTTATGACATTTTCGTCATAAAATAATAAAAATAGCAATAATAATAAAAGTAAATACACAAGTTCATAATGTTATATTAACAATACTTATTAAATTACATTATACCCTGGTAAAAAGGATACAGTTTGTCAATTATAAGTTTGTCCTAAAATGTTTTAAACTTTACCTTTAGGATTTTAATTTATTTTTGATTTTAATTCCATAATAAGTATTATTTAGTTATGCACTGTTTTAAGACAAGAAGCGACGACTGATTTAGGGAACTTTAAACAACTATGTGTTAAAACAATCTGATCACTACACTCTGCCCAATTCTCAAAGATATTAAATGATGGAAATCAAGGGTGAACTTTGTTTTATATAATTTTTAATCTTAAACGTTGCAAATAATTGCAAAACACTATTAAATACGCACATCACAGTTTAATATGTTAACCTACAATACATTACAGCGTGCGTTTAATCCTTATTGCTTGTTAGCTGCAATGTAAATGCAACTAATTACAGAAACACGTGGTACGTGTATTATGCACTCAATTTACATTTTAATGTGGCTGGTGTAAGTATGTCCTCTTCTAACCAACATTTTACTTAAATAGTATATTTATAGTTAGGCCTACATTTATAATTTTTTAATATTCAAGCAATTATTGTTTGTTCTTTACGACACTAAAAACCAAACGCTACATGCTAATGCAATTATTTGTACAGCTTTTCTCTTTCTACGGCATATATCTGCAAAGAGAGAAAAATTATTATTAAAAAACTATGTTTCTCGGTTTCCCCTCAATATTCACATTGTGTGGCACCTCAATTATATTTTATTAACAAAATAACTTTAACTTCTTACCAGATCTAGAAAATTAATTAATATAATAATACATTCCCCCTGAGTGGGAATTCAACCCACATTAATCCTGCTTGGAATCATAGAACAATACGCCGTGTCACTGTATCACGATGACTTCAAATAAGACAGAAAAGTACTGGACGGACTTCGGTCAGATAATTTTAATGGATTTACGATAAAGAATATGAAAATGGCAATTAGCAAACTCCACAAAGTAAATTGCGGGCACCAACTATCTTATAAAGAAATATTAAAAATAAAACGTTTGAAAGCGTGGACGGAGAAAGCAGGAAATAAGCAACGGAGTGTCTTAACACTAGGTTCCACGGTTCCTGCAGTTCCCTCTGTCTACCCTGGCATGTGCAGGATAAAGCGAAAAATTATATCTATATATTATATTATATATATATATATATATTTTTTAATTTTTTAGCTTCACGCTTTATCCCGCACATGGTTGGGTAGGCAGAGGGAACTGCAGGGACCGTGGGAACCTAGTGTTAAGACACTCCGTTGCTTAGTCCCTTTTTTCTCTGTCCCCGCTTTCCGCCTTTTTCGAGGCATTGCGTGTTGAGTGGCGGAACTTAACGCCACGCTTTGCCTAGTTTGCCAGAGCGAAGAAAATGGAAATGGAAAAATCCATCTTCTCCAACTGGGGATCGAACCCAGAAACCGTCGCGTTACAGGCAGACGTTGCGCCTCTGCGCCATGACGGACGACGCCATATTTCAAAAATAGATTATCTTTCGTTCTTTTTCTTTTTCGTCTCGTATTTTGCGTATATTTATTTATTTATTTTTATTTATTTATTTATAATTTTACACGTAGAATCAATAAGATGATGAGCGCACGAAGGAGTTTCAGAGGAGCCCATATCGATAATAAATATCGAATTGAATCCCTCTGAAACCTACACGCTCCACGACTTAAAATTAAAGTTACAAAGGTTCCAAGCGCGGCCTGATGTGAAGAGCCCACAACAAACATAACCAGGTTTCCCTAAACCTATTGTGATTATTTCACAAACGGCATTTATGCAGCAAAAACACAAAAAAACTTATAGAAACATTAAAACTTATACAAACTTCTTATAGAAACATTAACAAGTGCCTATACAGGTATTACAAAAAGTCTAAATAATTTCAAAATGTAGAAATTATTAAAGTACAATTTTCGTATGTTGTCTATTTAAAATATATTCAAAATATCAAGCTTTTCCGCTCTATTCATATTTATATAAGCCAGCACTAGCACTCCCCGTCATATACTACAATTTGCAAAACGTGTAATAAAATATGGAAATGCCGTTTCAGTTAGCTCTGCCGATGTATTGTGAATTGAAATGCAAACATATCTAGTCATATAATAATTTTAGTTTTAGTATCAAATAGAGAAGCCACTAATTAGTGAATATTAGCCAACTTTTAATGAGATTTAAATATATTATATAAATTAAAGTTGACATTTCATCAAATTTAGTCGTGGTTGATAAATATGTAAGACATAGAAATGCAACTAAGTTGGGTAATTTCTTACGGTTTGTCCAAAGCGAGGGCCGAAGAGAACCAAGCTTTAATTGCTGCAGTTTCATTAATCTGCCTCTAATAATCATTTACTAAGCAAAACTAATGATACAATGTTTTAGATACTCATCCTTTTTCAAATAATATTTCTTTTTTCAAAAAAAGTACATTTCAATTTTACGTTTTTATGTGATACTTCTATGATAATGAAATATGTATCAGATATTTACTAACAAAAGAAGGTAGTAAGAATAATTTAAATATTATGTACCTAAACCTGCATGCTTAAAATTAAATGTTTCCAAAATATTCCAAAATATAAAATTATTATCACTGGTTTTATATACAATATAAAATTTAAAGTATTGCAATACCCAAGCACACTGTATTATAATGTTATTGCCTATAGTACTGTTGTAATAGTTCTTAAAACATATGTATATAACAGTTAAAATTTTGAAAATATATTTATACATAAACAATTGTTTTTAAAAGGTAAATATATTTTTTAAGTGAATAAATAAAAAAGTTAAGTCAAAAAAGATAAATTGTTTCTTAATTTCTTTTATATCTTATATTATCTATTCGTGGCTGTCTTAAATGAAATCGAGTCGAAATATTTGTAATACAGAGCATTTTTAAAACTAAATGGTGGAGGTCAAGAAGGCATAAATAAAATACGTCCACATAATTTTGTCGAAGGAAGAAGAAAAAAGGGATCTCCACGAGATTTTTATCAGGTTATAAAAATTTAGTTGTTTCATCATTTCACTTTTTTATGAGGTAGTAAATTATAGAGTGATAAATTATAACACTTTCCTTTGGCATGCGACCACTATAGAATACATGTACTCATTTTCCTCCGTGGATGCTAATAATACGTTTTAATATTTATCTTTATTATACTTAAAATTATATAGGTTTTTCTATCATTTTTAAGGTTAACAATAGCGCCACAACATCTATAAGAGCGACGATTTTTGATTCAATACCCGCACCCATAGTTCTGGTGACAAGATAAAAGCACAGAACTAAATCCACTACTCAATGCTCAATGTCTCTAAATTGAACGGAAAGTTGGAGATAAAATATAACTCTATCTCTAAGGGATATAACTCTATCCCCTCTACATACACGTTATAAGCGTAAAATGGCATTATTTATTTTTAAAATACTAGAATTAAATAAAAAAATTCGTCCAACAATATTAGAACATTGAATTTTCTCTGCCTACCTTGTTATATTGAGAACAAGACAAGAAGCTAAGGAAGCATAATTGTGTAGCTGCTACAGATATTATTTATTTATTTAATGCATTTTAATCCATTTGCAAAATAAAAAAGTAGTTAACGTATTGTACAAAAATTATTGCCATTAATTCAGGGCTTAAAGTTTCACTGATGAAATATCGAAATATTTTTCTATGTTATAAAAATTCACATTGATAAATTCATTTTGTTGACCTAAAAATAACCCTGGAATATCTGAATACTTTGTTTTCGTTTTACGAGTGTTTCATAATAAACTCGGGTTACTTTCCACATAAAAAGTGAAATGATATAATCTATATATTTTTCATATAATTTTGCATTCACAGGCTAAGACGTATATCTATATGTACATAAACACTTTAGTGATTAAATATTTATCTCCATTGTAGTGTAGCTGTGACGTGTGATATAAGGACACGACTATACTTATTATAATGTTAAATTATCCTCAAAATATGAAGATTTCATACTAAGAATTAAATAGAAAATAGAGCCCAGTTTTACGTAGGGGGATTTATGTCATGTTTGTTAATGTCAGGAATGGTTTCGTTTTGGTATCCAACGTTCTTAACAAATATAGACAAATCCTTAAGTGAAATTTAAATTTTCTTTATAATTAAATATTACCAAATATTTTTTAATAGTAACAAGTAATAAGATTACTTCTTTTATAAAAACTTCTTTTGTCTTTATTTTGCTTGTTATAAAATTCCTTCAGTGAATAGAAAAGTGTTAAAGAAAAATATTTGTAATCGTAATGTCGGACCGTCGTGGCGCAGAGGCGCAACGTCAGCCTGTAACGCGACGGTTTCTGGGTTCGATTCCCAGTCGGGGAAGATGGATTTTTCTATTTCCATTTTCTTCGCTCTGGTAAAGTAGGCAAAGCACGGCGTGGAGTGCCGCCACTCAACACGCAATGCCTCGAAAAAGGCGGAAAGTGGGGACGAAGAAAGCAGGGACTAAGCAACGGAGTGTCTTAACACTAGGTTCCCACGGTTCCTACGGTTCCCTCTGCCGACTCTGCCATGTGCGGGATAAAGCGTGAAGCTACAAAAAAAAAATAAAGCGTAATGTCGTTATGTAATCATCAAGTAAGTATATTCAGCTACAATATCTACTTAGATTGTCACACTAGTATGAAATATCATTATTATATTCTCTTATCAACATAAGTT
This sequence comes from Dione vanillae, assembly GCA_037178615.1. Taxonomy (NCBI): domain Eukaryota; kingdom Metazoa; phylum Arthropoda; class Insecta; order Lepidoptera; family Nymphalidae; genus Dione; species Dione vanillae. The sequence continues at coordinate 48,433 of JAZFAU010000554.1, forward strand.
TTAATTTCAATTCAAGTTTAACTTAACAAATATTCTTACACTCATACTAACTTACTCCTTTAGAACATTCAACAATAGAGCAAATGAACTTCCTGAAACTTCGAGTATTATTTTAGTATTATTTTTGTTTCCTTTATTATTTTATCTGTGTAGTATTACAATTGAAATGAAATACTTATAGATAATTAATTTTATTTTGTATTAAGTTTAAGATATAAATAGTTGTTTTTTTATTTAAAAGTAAAAACTTAAGCTAAAAATCTGAGGCATATTTTTTTCAAAATAACACACAATTCTTTAAAAGTATTGACTCATAAAATGTTCAATATTTGAATTGGTCTATAAAATTGAGGTAGACTAAAATTTGATAGCTTCCATAATTGTTAATCTCAATATTAAATAAGTAATTATAACAATACATAAAAATTATTAATAATTTTATATTTCGATACTTTAATAATTGAAATTCAATTATTTTTTACTCGTATCAAAGGAACTACCTTGGCCGTAACCAACGCCACTCAATTTGACGAATTTCATACAATCTCAATACAAAACAGGTAAGTATGTAATACTCGTATTAAGGCCGAGGGCCGTCGTGGCGCAGAGGCGTAAGCATCTGCCTGTAAACGTGACTATTTCAGGGTTCGATTTCCACTCAGGGAAGATGGATTTTTCTATTTCCATTTTCTTCGTTCTGGAAACTAGACAAGGCGCGGCGTTGAGTTCCGCCACTCAACACGCAATGCCTCGAAAAAGGCGGAAAGTGGGGACGGAGACAGCAGGAACTAAGCAACGGAGTGTCTCAACACTAGGTTCATACGGTTCCTGCAGTTCCCTCTGCCTACCCTGCATATGCGGGATAAAGCGTGAAGCTATAAAAAAAATTAATATTACTTAAACGATTATTCATTACAATTATAATGTATTTATTACATTTGTGTGAAAATATTCTGAACTTCAGTGTATTTTAATATTTTAAAGAAGGAAACTAAAGAAACAAAACTGTTTAGAAATTAGTCGTAACAAGTCAATAGTAATATTACTGCAATTCGATAAGAGGGCTATAACGGTTGGCTATGGTTCGACTAGCTCGAGCGTTTAGACAAATGCGAGCAGCAGACCGTCGTTCCAATTAAATATTTTTCAAAAGTACAACTGAAGTAAGTTTAGTTTTTTATCTTGAAGTTATTATTACTGGTTTTGTGTAAAAAAAAATAGTTCTGTTCATGCTTCTTACATATTTATATACAAAGGTATATAAAATATTATTCAAATGGCAACATGGAAAAATACAGCAACTTGGAAATACGAAGAATAAAATTAAATCCAGTGTACAGAAATAGAGTTTTATCGCTTGTTATTTTTATTTTTACAGTGTTAAATATTAATGAGATTGCTCCTTTGCTTTTCGCGATGGCTCTTAAGAGGTTAAGGTTATTAAATGTGTTTTTATTTGGATTTGCATTGACTTATTGTTTTCCTCGTTAGCGAAATAAAAATTATTTATGTAAAGTATCTCGCTACTGTTTTATATTAACAATTAGATTATTTAGGTATTACCATGAACATCTTGGCGCAGAGGCATAAACGTCTGCCTGTAAACGCGACGGTTTAAGGGTTCGATTCCCACTCGAGGAAGATGGATTTTTCTATTTCCATTTTCTTCGCTTTGGAAACTAGGCAAAGCGCGGCGTTGAGTTCCGCCATTTATCACGCAATCGAGACAAAGAAGGCGGAAAGCGGGGACGAAGAAAACAAGGAATAAGCAACGGAGTGTCTTAACCCTAGGTTACTATGGTTCCTGCAGTTCCATCTGCCTACCCTGCAAAATGCGGGATAAAAAAATTAAAAAATAAATTAATCCTTAGTAAATTAAATGTACCAGATCAAGTGTAAGTGCAAGTTGCAAGTGATCTCTTACAGGCAACCATTTAGAGACCGTAAGACAGTAAAGGACACGGAAGAGTGCAAAAGTAATCGTTAAAATAGATTGTTACTTTAATATATATGAAAACATATATTTTTCTACTTTCAGTAAATATACATCACATTAGTATCCATTATTTTCGTTAAATGTAATAAATACATTCGTAAAAACAAAATTAAGTGCAGAATTATGTTCTACTTATAATATTAAATGAGATCCTATTATACTTAATTTGGAGTATAAATAAGTAAATGATCAAGCTAATAATAGTACAAAGAAAGAAAATGGTCGTTGTTTAAACAAATAGAATTTTGTAGGACCTACGTGATTTCAACTTCGAGTTACTGTTGTGAAGTAAAAAGCACTTTGTCACAACGCAAAACGTGACAAAATAGTTTGTTGACTGACTAGGATATTTATATTGATCGTTGGAATGACTGAAAGAAAAGCAATGTACCTGTTAAGCTTTGTAATGGGGTTGACTTACCCACTACACCACTAGTATTACCACTACTACGAAGAAATATACTCGCACAATCTATAACCAATGTTTACAATCAGACACCTTTCCAATACGCCATGTTGGTCTCATTTTGATATAGTATTTTTACTAGATTAAAAAAAATTACACGCTTGCAATTTGTCAGATAAAATTATTACTATGAAGTTATCAGATCATATAAATGTACTCAGAAACTAGAATCCAACATCTTCTTTACAGCCATTATGATGAATTTGCTATAAATATATAAATAGAATTTGCCCCTATCATTTTGCAAAGTAATTCATATTGGCATAGTTATTCTTAGAAATAATAATCTACAATGACTATGAGTCACTATAAAGAATTCAAAATGTAAAAATTTATACAATGTATTTTAAAATACTAAAATAAACGAGATTAATCCTGTCAAAATTTTTGATTTGTAATATGTAAAAATTGAAAGTCAAGCATAGTAATAATATAAAGTTTTGACTGTGATAGTACAAAGTCATGCTCTACTTTTTGGAGTAATAATTGGAAGAGTTTAAGACCATGTTTTTTAATGCAATGTTCGACATCTATTGTTTTAATGTATTATTTTAATACTTTACCAAAACAAATATTTAGGTTTAATTGTAGTCACGAGTCAAATGCAATATGCAAAGTAATTTTTAATAAAAACGGAAATTACTAGCAATGAATCTAATTTTATTCTCACTTTTTAATAAGGCAAGTCCATAAAATTAAAATAGTAAAAATTATATTTTTTATTTATGGCTTTAAACAGAACAATTTTCACAATAAATGAGATCATTACTACCGTTACATTGCTACGAGTGTAGCACATTTGAGAAAAGTTCTCTCACAAGTTCTCACTTATATTTTAAAGATTTTTATATCTCAGCTGGTGACTTCTACTAAATGTGATGTTATATTTAAATATTTGATTGTTCAATTTATATTTTAACTAGATACTTCTTCTGAATTATGTTTGTGTAACTTATATTTTGCTCTAATCATGGATGAATAGATGGTTGTAGATTTAAAAACTACTCAGAATTTTTTATATTTTAATGCGTTTTGTTTTCCCATAAATAAGACGAGAGAGAAGAAGTATGTAATGTCTTGAGTCAAAATTATTTTTTTTTATTTACTCAAAATTTCAATAGCATAAAAATTAAGAAAATAAAGGCAAGAATTATAAATAAAATGTCTTCTATAACATATCATTGTCAATTATTTAAGCGAAGCGTCAATGAAACTTGATCTATAAGGTTTTACTTAATTATTATAAAATGCAAGATCATAATCATAAATTCGTTCAGACCTGACAACTATACAGTATAAAAATTTTGTTAGCATTATTTTCGTTAGCGTAAACTTGAGTTTATTTTCTATTAAGTGAATTTATTTAATAAAATTCAAAAAGTCATCCGAATATTTTACATATTCAAATGTATTGCTCATTTTTAAACAATAAAAACAACAATATACAATACATACATATATTCAGTATTCATTTCACATAAAGCGCTATCTTAATCTTTTTCGTGTTATAGAATAGAAAAAAAAATAATTATGTTACTATTAGTATTTGTTTTTATTTTCAATAACTTCAATAGGTTCTGTGTATTATACGTATATGTTATTTACCTGAACAGATTAAATAGGTAAAAATCATGATATCGACATCTTAAGCTATACTTAATATTAGGTATATTTTACATACAAAATCAGAACCTACTAGTCTCAAGCAAATCATGTAAATTCAATATCTGAACTAAGAGTAATAGAAATTTCCACACAATCTTCTGGACAGAATAGCTCAGATCGCTTAAATTATTGTTATATGTATTGCAGTAATAGATACTGCTTATGTAGATATGTGCATATGTATGTACATATATTTAATACGTTTTTATATTTTCACAAATGATTGGATTTTTTTACTATAACATTTTTTTTTATATTTTTTAAATATCGTTTTTGTTGTTGTAGTATTTAATATATATTTTTTAAATATGTTGAAACTATGCAACGTTGCGACATTTGGTTGTTTGGCTAAGGATTTCTCATTTTTTTTGTATGAATTAACTTTTATTTCACTTATATTGCGATGGCATCGATGATAAAGAGTTTCAATGCTTATAAAATGTACCCTAAATCTAAACGGCTACATGGCGTTTTCGCGTGAAATAAACACATAAAAATATTAATAAAACATTTTGTTCTTTATGGCGCCTATTTAATTGCCTCACCCGTCTATTATGCATTCGGTTATAAAGAAATTGAGTAGGAAGGACTGTACGTTTAATACTTTGTTGTAAGTATATTTTTGACTTTTGTTAATTTGTTTTATTGTTTAATATAATATAATACATAGAATATAGTTCAAATGGCTTATCTTAATATAATAAATATTTTTTTAGCTTCACTCTTTATCCCGCATATTGCAGGGTAGGCAGAGGGAACTGCAGGAACCATATGAACCTAGTGTTAAGACACTCCGTTGCTTAGTCCCTGCTTTCTCCGTTCCCGCTTTCCACCTTTTTCAAGGCATTGCATGTTGAGTGGCGGAACTCAACGCCGCGCTTTGCCTATTTTCCAGAGCGAAGACAATGGAAATAGAAAAATCCATCTTCTCCGAGTATGAAACGAACCCTCAAACCGTCGTGTTTACAGACAAACGCTTACGCCTCTGCGCTACGACGGTCCTCTGTAATAAATAATAAAGAATAAAATAATAAGAAATACTAAAGTCGTAAAGTATCATATGGTAAAATAGTTAAATAATTGTGCAATTGGAAAAATTAAAAGATAATGAAGGACCCGCTTTTTGCTCTATCGCCGACTCTTCTCAGGTCACATGCATAAATTTTGCTAATTACTTTAACGTAAAAAAAATAAATTTGTATATTCTTATTTTGAGCAAAATTATTTAACTATGATTTATGGGATATTTTCTCATGTACCCTCCACAAATAATTAACATGTCAAAGTTTACTGCGTAAAGTAGAGACGAGTTTGCGTTATCATTCACCTAGTTGGTAATTGATAATTTTTAAATTTATACATTTTCCATGGCATAGCGATGTGAAGATGAAAAATATGAAACAGTAAAGCAATCCTCGCTACTATTACTACGCTATTTTTATTTCGAATAATAATTTGAAATATGTGATGTTTTGCAATACCGTGTTCACTGAAATCGGGTCATGTCATCGCATATTCGTAGGTATTTTCTTTTATTATATGTTAAGAATGATGAAAAACTAAAACATGTGTAGAGTTATATTATGATATAGGCATTATTGAAGTCTTACAAGAGAATTTGTTATTTATTTTTATTTTTAGTAAGAGCTTTAGTAAGAGCTTCTACACTCTACAATTATAATCTATTGGTATTATTGTACTTTTTGGCAGAATTTTATCCTGTAATTAATGGATAAAGTAAGTAAATCTGTATATCAATTACCATCCACACATGTATGTTACACACATCAAAATTTAATTTTATTGTATAGTAATGAATTTAAATAGAAGCTTTGGTTATTATTTCTCTACCTGATCGAAATGAATAACACTAACTATGACATTGAATTCCGTCATTCAACACTTCATATCTTAAATTCATGCGAAAAGTGAACAGCTCCGTGGGAAACAAATATCCCGAAGAGTCACCACCTTAAACTCAATAAGTATTTCGGTCTTACAAACGAACTGACCAGGAATAGGTTTAGAGCGAGCTTATATGCGGTTGAAGTAGGAGCGAGAGGTATAACAGCGAAATCTCTCTACAGTTTATTAAAAGATCTCGGCCTGTCTAGAACTATCACAAATTCATTTCTAGAACGCACTTCGAAGGCGGCTTTGGTAGAATCATTCAAAATTTGGTTAGGTAGTGGGAGGAGCTCGGACAGTGAAGGTTGAGCGTTAATGCATTTTAAAGGGGCCCTTTAAACCTACACTTGGGTCCCAAGCGCTGCTCGGAGCTCCTCTTCCTACAACACGATGGGCCCGGCACCTGCACGGTGAATCCATGGAAAGCTAAGTTGTTTCTTTTCTTCTTCTCCGTCACCTCTTTCCGTCTTCTCAGCTTTGCAGGATAAGCTTATCGAGACAAATAGATAAACAGTGTTTTAACTTTAATAATAAGCATGTTTAGAATAAAATTTGCCTCGTGAGCGTCTACAATATAGTAATTTATTTATCGTTATATGCATCACAGCATACGATATATATACCTCTTTTTATTATTAATATTTCCATTTACTAAATGATAAATCTCTATATTACCATCTAGGGAGTATCTATGTGTATTCAGTCGATCTTGTTAAATATCCATAAATTAATGTTATTAAACGGCTTAATAATGTTATTAGCATATAGATTACATATGTATTTTTCTTTATAACTAAGCGTCAAAAGTATGACCGTCTACGAAATAAAGCGTGTTGGTAATGCGGTATGAATTGTTTGAATTGTAAATATTTTTCCTACCGTTCAATGTATGAGAAAATTATAAATAAATTTTTAATGTACAACTATACAGTGAAATATTGAAATGCTCTTTGTTAATTTTATTCAGAACTATAATAGCTTTATTATTTGAAACAATTTCATATAAAAAATTTGTTCGTATAAGCCTTTTTCTCATATATACATTTTGTATATGAAGAATGTGTGAAGTTTTTATGTGAGAATTAAACAAAAAATATTTTGGATGGTAATATGGATTCTAGAAATAGAGATATGTTATATAAATAATATTAAAATTCATTCCGTATACAAATGAAATAACAGAAGTCAAATATTAAAGTATTAAATATGTAACTGAATAAAAAAATACTTTGAATACAGTGAAACAATTTAAGACTAAATAAGATTTTTCTCATTTAAGTCATGAATGAAGATCTATTAATAGAAACTTGTAGCTTATTTTTAGTTTAGTTAGTTAGTTACGTAGGTACAACCACTAAGTTATTTTAATTCATATAAGAATTCATAGTAAAAAAGTAACATTATTAGTATATAAAATATTAAAAATACATCTTTGTTTATGTCACACGATTGGCCATTACAAATACTAAGATCGACAACTATTAATACAAGCTAACTATTATTAAGATAAACACAATATACATACGAGACAGCAGGTAGATTGGACATAATATTTTCTCTCCGCAGAAATGATTTGCGACGCTTGGAGCAATTTGCGCTATTTTGTCCTACAACGAAGCTCTGCGGTGGAATGTGAGAAATGAACATTTTGCAAATTATATAAATTCTGTTTTGTCTGTTTATTATACCAGCTATAGTTATTTTAGATAAACAATGTTGATAGTACTCGTTACGTTATGTTTTATGGTGAGGCATTTATTATATGTACGGTCTTGCAATCTTGCAATCATCTTGCAATCTTTACGAGTATGTGATACTAATTGTTATCAGCATTCTATGAACTAATCACTAAAAACACACTCGTGAAATATTGAAATGCTCTTTGTTAATTTTATTCAGAACTATAATAGCTTTATTATTTGAAACAATTTCATATAAAAAAGTTGTTCGTATAAGCCTTTTTCTCATATATACATTTTGTATATGAAGAATGTGTGAAGTTTTTATGTGAGAATTAAACAAAAAATATTTTGGATGGTAATATGGATTCTAGAAATAGAGATATGTTATATAAATAATATTAAAATTCATTCCGTATACAAATGAAATAACAGAAGTCAAATATTAAAGTATTAAATATGTAACTGAATAAAAAAATACTTTGAATACAGTGAAACAATTTAAGACTAAATAAGATTTTTCTCATTTAAGTCATGAATGAAGATCTATTAATAGAAACTTGTAGCTTATTTTTAGTTTAGTTAGTTAGTTACGTAGGTACAACCACTAAGTTATTTTAATTCATATAAGAATTCATAGTAAAAAAGTAACATTATTAGTATATAAAATATTAAAAATACATCTTTGTTTATGTCACACGATTGGCCATTACAAATACTAAGATCGACAACTATTAATACAAGCTAACTATTATTAAGATAAACACAATATACATACGAGACAGCAGGTAGATTGGACATAATATTTTCTCTCCGCAGAAATGATTTGCGACGCTTGGAGCAATTTGCGCTATTTTGTCCTACAACGAAGCTCTGCGGTGGAATGTGAGAAATGAACATTTTGCAAATTATATAAATTCTGTTTTGTCTGTTTATTATACCAGCTATAGTTATTTTAGATAAACAATGTTGATAGTACTCGTTACGTTATGTTTTATGGTGAGGCATTTATTATATGTACGGTCTTGCAATCTTGCAATCATCTTGCAATCTTTACGAGTATGTGATACTAATTGTTATCAGCATTCTATGAACTAATCACTAATTTCAGTGTTCATATCTATAAAGATAAAGATTTTTTAAACGTTAATTTTGTGAAGTACTTTTATAGAATTGTAATCCGTCATATATTAATAAAACTTGTGCTTCCAGAACTCTGACGTGCAATCTCTTCTTGGAAAGAGTTTGGTTCAGGCTAAGGCTGACGATTTGGCGGATGCTATATGCACTGCTGGTATATGACTTATGAAGAGTGCTCTAATTAATAAAATATATTTAATAGTACATACATAAGCAATGTAATATGTAAATGTTTGACAATAATGTTACTATTGAATGTAATTTACAATGATTTATTGAGCGGGCGTTCCCAAAAATTGAAGTTAAAGAAACCGTTAACTTACATCTTATGAAGTGCTTATATGTAAATAATAAGACAATACTGTATACAGGACACGAGCTCATTCATAGTTAACGAAGTAAGAAAGAAATATAGACTTTATATTCAGTACTTGCTCTCTATTCTCCTCTTTCCATACAATTTTCGAACAATTGCATAAAGAGTGGCGGAACTCAACGCCGGGAGCATAGAAAAATTCATATTTCCAACTTACGAAGTGTATTAAAATTATTGAATATCCAATTAAGTTAGAAATATTAGAAATGTTTACCTAATATTGAAGAAACAAAAGTACGTATAAATGCAAAGTATAAAGGAGAAATGTTCATACGAATATAATTTAACTTTCTAAAGTAAACTAAAATTTTCACTGCAATTTTTAAATTTACGATACAAGAAATATTCTATGCGGAGAAGCATATGAACGAACATATATCCCGTGTAATGGCTTCTAAGTATTTGGAGCAAATGGCGCATGTCAAATATTATTCAAGGCGATTTGCAAGGATGGAAGACTTAAATCTGCAAACAAATTGGGCTCAAAGAAACTGCAGGACGTAGTATATAAGTGATTCGCAAACATTGAAAAACGACAAGTGCATATTTATAACAGTTTGAACTAAAACTTTTATTGATATTAAATTAATATTAATTTAATTAAAAAGGTTAAAGTAAAGCGCGGTGTTGAGTTCCGCCACTTAACATGCGTGCCTCGAAAAATGCGACGAAAACAGCAGGGACTAAGCAACGGAGTGTCTTAACACTAGGTTCATATTGTTCCTGCAGTTCCCTCTGCCTACCCTGCAATATGCGGGATAAAACGTGAAGCTATTTATTTATTTAAAAAGGTTAATTACATGTTTTTTAAACTTGAAATTAAAAACTAGAGTATAGTAATTTTAATAATAAAAAAATCTCATATAATATACCTCTGTTAAGTCAACTAATTGAAACATATTTTAAACTTCATATAAAAATTTGTGTTTAGAAAACACAGCACTATGAACTATTTTTAATGTTTTTTTACTATAGAAAAAATATTTATATACAATTTATGTAATATATGACAATAATACTGAATGGATTGCTTAGTTGAGTATTTTTATAGACTCACTCATTTACTTGCAAGGAACATTTTCTTTTTACAATATTTTTTTTTAGTAAACGAAGCATAAAGTATTTTTCTTTGACATTTTATTTTAGAAAATCATGATTGTATTTTCCATATTAAGGTTTGACTTTTATATTATGTTTTCTATCCACATAGGCTCTAAAAAGTTATTTTAAACTTTTTCATAACAACAGCGCATATGTTAATATAGTCTCTATTTATTTATTTATTTATTTATTTTCCACTTAGAATCAATAAGATGATCACTTGTGTACGTCAGATAGAGCGAACGGAGGAGTGTCAAAGGAGCCCAATTTGATAATAAATATCGAATTGAGCCCCTCTGAAACCTACACACTCCTCGACTTAAAACTAAAGTTACGAGGGTTCCAAGCGCGGCCTGGTGAGAAGAGCCCACAACAAACTCAGCCAGGTTTCCCTAAACCTATTGTGATCACTTCACAAACGTCATTCTAACTTATGAGCAATTCATTAATTCCATGCCGTTTTATCATCAATGTAATCCTTTACACTATAATAGGATTTAGTAATTAATTGCCGTTTAACATAGATTTTAAATTTATTTAACGAGAGATCAAATACTTCTTTCGGCAGTTTATTGTAGAAACGGACACAATTACATGGGAAGGAGTTGCCTATTTTATGGAGCCTAGTGGTGGGCATAACAAGTTTATACTTATTCCTCGTATTAACATTGTGAACATCACAATTTAATCTAAATTTATCAATATTTTTATGACCATATATCAAATTCTTGAATATATAGATATTGACTGTGAAGAGTCATGATTTTAATTTCTTTAAATTTATCCCTAAGGGAATCTCTTGGCCTCATGTTATAGATTGCTCGAACAGCCCGTTTCTGAAGAACAAATATAGTATCAATATCAGCAGCATTACCCCATAATAGTATACCATATGACATAATGCTGTGGAAGTAACTAAAATAAACTAGTCTAGCGGTATTGACGTCGGTTAAGTAGCGGATCTTTTTGATCGCATACGCGGCTGAGCTAAGTCTGTTCGATAAATCGCTCACATGAGGGCCCCACTGAAGTTTTGAATCTAAAGTGATGCCTAGAAAAACTGTAGTATTTACTAAATCTAGTTCCCCATTGCCAAAAAAAAAGTTTTACAATAGTTTTGGCAAATTTAACATTCGGGAGTGTGAATTTAATACACTTCGTTTTCTTCTCATTTAACAGTAAATTATTGACATTAAACCATTGGACAATATTTGAGAGAGTATTGTTCACATTGTCAATTTCATCATGTTCTCTATTAATTTTAAAAATCAAAGATGTATCATCTGCAAATAATACTATCCCATGTTTGTCCTTTACAAGGTAAGGTAGGTCATTAATATAGATAAGGAACAGAAAAGGGCCTAATATCGAGCCCTGTGGCACCCCTATTTTGACAAATGACCCAGGAGAACGCTTTCCATTAATGTCTACTTTCTGGATTCTATCATTTAGGTAAGAACTGATTAAGTCCAGAGCTTTATTTCTAATTCCGTAGTGGTGTAATTTCTGAATTAATGTTTCATGCTGTACACAATCAAATGCCTTGGACAAATCACAGAACACTCCTAGAGCATCACGTGACTCCTCCCAGGCTTCAAAAATATTAAGTATTAAGTCAACACCAGCATCGGTTGTTGAGCGACCCCGAGTGAATCCAAACTGTTTTGTATGTAGCAATTGATTCTTATAAAAATGATTAATTAATTGAGACAAAACTAGTTTTTCAAAAATCTTGCTAAATGTAGGTAGTACTGAAATAGGTATAAAATTAGTGGGATCTGTCGTACTACCCGATTTAAATAGTGGAGTGATTTTACTATATTTCATTAAATCAGGAAATACACCACAGTCAACGCAAGTATTAAATATCAACGCCAAATCAGGTGCAACAATGTCAATTAACGATTTAATTATGCTAACAGATATGCCCCACAAGTCATTTGTCTTTTTAACTTTAATCAATTTAAAGATTTTAACAATATCTTGGGCATGTACTTTTCTAAATTTGAACTCAACATTACATTCGGTTACATTATCTTTTAGTAGTGACATGGCGGCGACCGATGAGGAATTCAGAGACTTGGTTGTGGAAACTGGAATATCAGTAAAGAAATTTTCGAATGCAGTGGCAACTTCCGCGTCAGAATTAATTAAAGTACTGTTTATAAGTAATTTAAAGTCATTACTTCGCGTTTTGACACTTCCAGTCTCCTCATTAATTATCTTCCAGGTAGCCTTGATCTTATTGGTACTATTTTGAATTTTAGTCTTAATGTGACGCGATTTAGCCAACTTACATTCAGTTTTAAATGTTTTGGAAAACAATTTAACCCTGTCCCTAAACTCATCACTGGTATTGTAACGCCTTTCCGCATATAGTTCATACAATTTTTCCCTATCCTTGTGTAACTCCGCTGTTGCCCACTCACTAAAAACTAATGTATCAGTAACTGACATTGTTTTGGAGGTAAATACAGAATTGAAAAGTTTTGTAAATGTATGAAAGAAATTATTATATAATTCATTGGGTGAAAAATTATTTATATGTGTTGGTAAATACCTAATTAAGTCATTCTTTAAGGTATTTACCCGCTCCACAGTTACTGGTACAAAAGTTATATTCTTTTTGTACATCTTTCTCCTAACATTTTCAAATTTAATTAACTGGCCACAATGATCCGAATCTAACTTGCTGAATACTAATTTACTGATTAGTGTTAAATTTGTAAATATATTATCAATACAAGTGGCACTGGTAGATGTGATTCTAGTAGGCTCCATAAACATATTCAAAAGATTATGGGAATTAAATAAGTTTAATAATTTGTTACTAAGTGAATTATTACAATCTAATAAATTAATATTAAAATCTCCACAAACAATAAGTTTCTTTCTTGACTTTGTTAGTTTAATTAAAACTTCATCCATAATCTTTTCAAATTCATTAAAACATGATAAGGGGGGTCTGTACACACAAACTACAATGAATTGCTCTAATTCAATACATGATAATTCAATTGTTCGTTCAACAGATAGGCTCACTATGTTTTTAAGTTCTTTAAATTTTAAATGTCTATTAAGTAATATCAAAGAGCCACCATGAACAGAATTTAATCTGGTGAACGAACTACCAACTTGGTGACACTTGAAGTTAAATATTAATTCATGTTGTTTTAACCAATGTTCAGTTAAACAAATAATATCAATATTATCACTATTCAAAAATAAATCTAATTCTAATTCTTTACTTTTTAAACTTTGTATATTTTGATGCACCAAGTTGATAATGTTTACATTGTTGGTTTTAGTAATGTTTACAATATTTTTTGTGTAATTATTATATTTCATTGACAATTCTAATAATTGGCTAGAGACTGAAACCTCTGTTGTCCTGTGACTTATTTTAAATTATTAATTGGAATAAATTCCAATGTCTTAATAGTGCTGTGTCCATAAGAGACACATTGTTTAGCGGAATTTTTACCTAAAATTGAAAAATAATATGATAGTGAAATTGCTATCTGTCTCTTAATAAATTTAGGTAGTGTATAACTACCATGTCTTAAAATATAATAATTACTAACATAATTATTTGTGTCTATAACATTGAATATTGAATTATAAGCACACATATTATGAAGTGCTACATTTAACTTATACCTAAGGTTATTTTCCCACTGTGGCACACTATTTGAATAGGGAAATGTAAAAATTATTATCTTATTTATATTTAATTTACTCAATGATTCATAAAAGGTTATTAAATTTGAATTAGTAACATTTATCTATTACCAATTTTTCTATTACCAATAAAAATAATTAAATTTGTGTCTTTATTGTAATGTTTACTATCAGTCTGAACTAGGTTTTGTATATTTAATAGGTTACAGTTTGGTAAACAATTATTGATAACCATCTGTCCTTGCAAATGTGAGTTTAATATCTGGCCCATGTTTCTTCTGATTTCATCACTGTACATAAATGTATTTATGCATTTATTTACATTTAAAAGAAGAGAACTGCTTTGGTTTCTATTAACTGTAGCAATGGAGGGATGAGAATTGACATTTGATTTCCTCAATGATGATGATAATGGAGTACCAACAGGGAGTGGACGACTACTTTCGTGACACTCCCATAAACACATGTTTGTAATGGAGTCAATATCCTCCAAATTGTGTTGAGATGACTTATTGAGTTTATCCATACCCTGCCGACACTCATCAAACATTTTCTGAGTACTTTCATACTTGGAAGTCAAACACTTTAACGTTGAATGTAACTGAGCCAAATTTAACTCTAACAATTTTATGTCATTCTCATATCTCTTATTACTACATTCTAATTGTAAGTTACATGATTTTACTTGTTGAAACAAATATTTATTTCTTTTTAAACTTTTAGACAATAATTATCTTTATTAATTAATTTCTGAGTTTTTCTAATATATTTATTGATTTTAATATACTTTTTTAGTTTGTTACTACCACAATTAATCATTCTTTGAGGTGGGATAGTGTCATTGGTTGTGACACAGGATGGGTTATCTATTGCAGTAGTAACCAACCGAGGAACGTTATCAACTAATTCTTTGAATAAACTATGAGTGTGCAGTGTTGTTGTGTTGTGTGCAGCCTCCTCTAGCTCGGAGATACGTAGGTGGGCATCCCTCAGCTCTCCCTCCAGGGTGGTAGTCCGTCTCAATGTCTGCTCATACTCAACACTGCACTCATCAAACCTATTTACTAACATTTGAAGCCTATCACGTTCCTCCTCTATATCACTATATTTAATATGTAATAATGTCAAGTCTGATTTTAATTTATCATTATTTTTCAGTACATCTAATAGTTCTCTTTCATTTTCATCCCTTTCATTGTTCAACTGCGCACACAAATCCTTGCTTGCCTTCAATTCCTGCAAAGCCATTTGGAGTTTAGACTCCTCCTGGCGTGTTAAGGCTCTACGGGTCATCATGTTTATATGTAACAAGGATGTGTGTACCAAATTACACTAAAAGAAATATTTCGATGTAACCGCAATTTCAAAATTGAAACCTGTCAACTCGGAATTGCGGACACGTATCTACCAATCTAAACAGTGTTAAATGGAAGTATTAAATGTAAATACAACTAATAACACACCTATCTAGAGAATTTTAGTGCGTTAATAAACAAAAACAATCGAAATACAAGTCTAACTGTCACAAACTTTTACCTTTGAATATGGTTTTTGTTACAAGAGCGTTGCCGGCCTTTAAGGTGGACGTAGACGCGCTTTTTGAAGGTACCCATGTCGTATCGATCAGGAAACACTGCCGCAGGTAGGCTATTCCACATTAGTGTGGTGCGTGGAAGAAAGTTCCTACGGAACCGCACAGTAGAAGAGTTCCACGTGTCGAGATGGTGGGGATAATATTTTAATTTGTGTCGTACTGTGCGGTTGGAGAATTCAGCGGCAGGCACCAAATCAAAAAGTTCTCCAGAACACTCCCCATGGTATAAGCGGTAAAGAACGCACAGCGAGGAAACGTCTCTACGCAGCGCCAAAGTGTCTAGCCTTTCACAGATAATTGGGTCCCCAACGATACGAACGGCTCTACGCTGTATGCGATCAAATGGTTCAAGTTGATACTGGGGTGCCCCAGACCAGAGATGCGAACAATACTCCATGTGAGGACGAACCTGGGCTCTATACAGAGCCAATCGGTGTGCAGGCGTGAAGTACTGTCTCGCTCTTCCGATGACACCCAGTTTCTTCGCGGCCAACTTGGCCTTGCTGTCCAAATGATCGCGATACTGACAGTCATTCGAAACGCTGAGCCCCAATATACTGATAGTAGGCGAGGCTTTAAGAGAAGTGTTCTCAAAAACTGGTGACACGACAAAAGGGTTTTTTTTTAGTGGTTAACGCGCAAACTTGAGTCTTCTGGGGGTTGAATTGAACAAGATTCCTTTCACCCCACAATAAGACATTACTGAGGGAGGTCTTAATAGAAGACACAAGTTTTATTCGGCAATCGTCGACGTTTTCTCGAGAAAGACCTGCACGGCCGGAGTATACGGCGTCCACAGTACTATCATCTGCATAGCAATGAATGTTAGAATCTTCTAACATGTCATTGATATGCAGAAGAAAAAGCGTAGGGGACAGCACACAGCCTTGGGGGACGCCAGCATTTACGGGAAAATAGTCAGAGCAAAAACCGTCGACAGCGACTTTAATGCTACGCCCGGTAAGAAAGCTAGCGACCCACTTGCACAAATTCTCGGGAAGCCCATACGATAGAAGTTTTGTTAAGAGTGCTCTATGCCATACACGATCAAAGGCTTTCGCCATGTCCAGACTAACTGTCAGGCCTTCGCCTTTGCTTTCGACAGCTGCAGCCCAACGGTGAGTAAGGTAAACTAGAAGATCACCAGTTGAACGACCATGGCGAAAGCCATATTGCAGTAGCAGTAGTAGCATTCAGTAGCAGCTTGTTTGCAAGACATACCAAACCACGGCTGTGACTTGCCACCAAGCGGCACCACAGAGCTAGAAACATAAAGCTCTATACCCTGTAGGACCACCTCGGCGACAGCCAAAGCACAGGCACTCGGATCATCAGAAGAGAAGCAAATCGACCCCCAGGGAAAGGATGAGTAAAAAGCACGCATCCCGTCCCAATCTGCTGACTTAC
The DNA here is from genome assembly GCA_037178615.1 of Dione vanillae. Lineage (NCBI taxonomy): Eukaryota > Metazoa > Arthropoda > Insecta > Lepidoptera > Nymphalidae > Dione > Dione vanillae. The sequence goes on from JAZFAU010000554.1 coordinate 65,446, forward strand.
AGTGCCAGACGCGATGAGTCGCTGGTGTTCTGCGACTGTTGCGCTTAATAGGCACCTCACTCCGCACTAGGCAGTGATCGGAAGATCCCAGAGGGGCATCGACCACAACCCGATACTGTTCTGGATGTGAAGTCAGCAGAAGGTCCAGTAAGGAGGCTTTATGGCTATCCACGTCTGGAAGACGCGTGGGTGAGTCAACCAGTTGGGACAGTCTATTAGCCACAGCAAGGTCAAATACAGCCCTCCCCGCGTGGTCAGTGGTGCGTGACCCAAGCCAATCGGAATTATGGGCATTGAAATCGCCAAGTATCACGATTTTAGCGGAGGGGATAAGCGAGAGCACATCATCAATGGCCGATTGCAAACGCTCCATGAGTCGATCTGTTTCTGTATTACCACTATGGGACCTGTACAGACAAGCGTAGATTCGGACGCGATCGTTCGAATCGATACGAAGCCAGATAATAGACAGGTCCCGACCTTCAAAATTAGCAAGACGACGGAAACTCAAGTCATTCCTTATGAACACAGCGACTCCGGCATGACGCATGAAGTTATGCTCTAATTTGTAGCCAGGATAATGAAGATAGGCTGTGTCACTCGGTCTGACAATTTGTGTTTCGGTCAGAAACAACAAGGCCGGCCGAGCCGTCTCAAGGTGGTAATGGACGGCATTCAAGTTGGAATGAAGACCCCTGATGTTACAGAAATCCACTTTAAGCGTGGAAGGGGTTGCCGTAGAGCGCACGCCTCGTTTGCCTTGTCTATTGCGCGGTTCTGTGCCCTCCCCAGAATTCGACGGGCAGCCTGAGTGTAAAGACTCAGGGAGGGATTCTCCAGCACCGGGGGTGCTGGTACCCTCCTGGGGTAGAATCTCTTTCAGTACCGCTGTCATATTTAGGGAAGGGTTTTGGGTTGGGCTCCGGAGCTCGGCATTACCTAATGCGAAACGCAGTGACAAAAAAAAGCCACTACTTAACGCCGGTTTTAAATGCCGAGGGTGGTAAATATCCGGTCGAGTCTACCCAAGGGTTGTCATCACTGACAACATGACTCTACCACCATAAAAATCTATGTACGCCGTTAGGGAACCTAAGACGACTGCTATTGCAAGACTGTCAAAAACACAAAAATAAAGAAAATTAAACCTATAACGTCATCATAAAACTCACCGCTAAGACAATAATATGAAAAACGTGACACAGCAAAAAGTCTTGAGGCGACAATAGATAGCGACAAAAGATTTATTACTTTATATTTTTAATATAAAGTAATAAATCTTTTTCAAATATACTAATTTGATAAATTTCTAATATTGTTAAAGATTGTAAAATCGTAAGCGGTTAGTCAACCTGAAACACGAGCTACGTTGATAATAGGAGTCTAGCTCCTGGCAAATTGTTTGGATATTCAGATGTGTTTTCTTTCTTTAATACGGTACATCGATATACGAATAGAGTCGACAAGATATACGCAAATCATATTGGTAAAAAAAGAATATAATCTTGATTTTTAAAAGAAAAAAAGAATATAATCTTTAATTTGTTTTATATAACACGTAGAAAAATATATACTATACTTGCGACTTTGTATAAGTAAGTGGAATTCAGAAATAGAAATAATAATTAATTGGTTATTTGAATTAATCAACAAGTAAGGTACCATGCATACAAAGTTATAAATAAAGACAAATACATGCGATATCTCACAAGGCTCACTTCCGCGCCTCGGCGTCCATGACCGTCCTATGTACCTCTTTCTGAGCAGCCATTAATGCTCATTTTACTCTCAGGGGATGAGACACATTGTATTTCCTTCCCCACCCTGTCCTTTGTCGATGTCAAGACCAATTATGTCAACAGAAATTTGTGACCTTTGGAGAAAAAATATGGTACTCATTTTTATGGAAAGCTACGCTAAAACTTAAATATGTGTTAAATATATATGAAGTTTTTAAAAGAATACGAGTAATGTATTAAAGCATTCAGAAGTGCAAAAACTTTGTCAATGGACTTTCACATTCTGTAGTACGTATAGATTATATATATAAGTTATTTTTATTTAAGATATTTCAGTTCAAACGGAAGTAATAACGGCATCAAGTACATACACTATATCTCATAAATTCTACAATTGTACATTTACTTATACGAAGCCACATGTGAGATTACAACTAGAATATCATAAAATGTAGGCTTCATGTTTATTGCTGTAGTCGTTTGTGTCGTTTATGTTCCCTTTTATTTCAAAGTACATTAGACTTAGAAGATTAATTACTAATTTGTGTTTTGTTTCACATTTTCTGGTTCGTGAGTCTTTAATATTTTTTTGGTTCAAATCTTGTCTATTAATTAACAATTTTTTATGTTTTTAGCAAAATACGATTTTGAAATATATTTTTTTATAAATTACCAGTTGTACTTCTCAAATTTAATTACGTAGGCTATAAAAACGTAGCCTTTTAAGTATTATAATGTTATAATGTTACTAATGAAAGTATTAATTATAAGGATAATTTCTGTGAACCTAAACTAAGATTAAATATTACATGATGTGTGAATATTGGACTAGAAGATGAAAGTGGCTCAACAGATTCAATAATTATGAAACGAGAAAAGCTATGGTGAGCTTAATGCAAGATGAAGACATACAAAAGGCTGCGGAACATTTATTTAGAAGAATGACGGTTATTTCAGCGTCCAGGTATCAGAAATTTTAGACTTACGACGATACTTATGTAGTGCACAACTCTTAGTTGTTTTCATGTCATTACGGGGACGAAGCCGCAGATGCGAGCTAGTTTCGATGCAATTTTAACAAATATAAAATTTAAATATTGGTTTGTATTATAAAAAAGTTTGTATATTGTGATCATTTACGACAACAAACTGTTTTAAATAAAGAATTCTGGCCAGTGATAATAATAGAATTCCAATTAAGATTACACATAATATTTGTTGCATTAATATATTATTTGATAAATATTATATTATACGAACAGAATTATAGATAGAAATAGATTTGATTTTAGTACAACAAGTCGAAAGTTTACTTCTATAAGTTTTCTTTAAGTTTACTTCCATAATTAATTAATTATTCTTACTTTTTCTTCTATAATTAATATTTTCCATATATTGCTTTTTAATCAAAGTGTTCCAAATTTATTTTCATTTGGATGTAGAAAGAAGTTAAATGAAAGTATAAAGTGCGAAGAAATTAAATTATAAATGTATGAAATAAATTGTATTTAAAAATATATGTTTTAATAAATACGAGATAGCTCTTAGTAAAACCCCAAAAATTTAAATAAAGTAAAGAGATGGAAAAATACGTCAGCAATCAATAAATTTATGTAAAGATAATTTGTGTTTTTGTTATTGTAAAATGTATACTAAAACATTTTGTAACAGATGTTTCTCAGTACTATAGGTTCACGTAGACGAGGGCGTCTCAGCCTAAGGACACTGCGTAGAATAGCCCGAGCAAGGCATAATACATAATTTTATAATTTATGTTATAAGCCATATTGATAATTGTTTATTGTATCTGCTATTAAAATGTAAACAGAAAGTTGGTACTAAAATATTATTCTATAGAACAAGTGAAATAGTATACGAGAAGGAAGTTTTAATGCCTTTTAATATTTTTTTTTATTTTTCTAAAGAGCAAAAAAATACAAAGAGTTAACTCTTTTAGAAATTATTAATTTTTATATATAGAGGTTCTGACAATTATATCTGTATTTTCGTAATGAATGTTGAAAACTTTCTGTATAAAGCTGAGTCATATTATAAAACACTCATCGTCATCGCTATATTGCATTTAATTTGATTTTTTTTAAAATTGTCGTTTAAAATGATAGATATCTACAACACGATATTTGCGACTTCAATCCGCAATCGAAAGAATGATTTTTTAATTTATATGCAAAATTTATTGCAGCGTTGAGCAACGCTACTCAACATAAATTATGTTTACATTTACTGCCATACATACGATATGTCGCGAAAGCATTTAGACAAAAGTTAATTACTGTAAATGTTGTATCGCAGCTTTTTAATATACAGTCTTAAAAGCCGCGAGCAACAGAGATCACTATGTCTATTTTATAATAGCGCGTTACGAAAATGTAATAAAGTGCGGTCAGAACTCCAACAGCACTGGCAGTTTGGATTCATTTGGGAATATAAACAAGCTTGCAAACGATTCCCATCCTCGTATATTCTACTAACATTTACTTCACTGTATATTGCAAATAATAGTGAAATTTGTTCATTGAAATAAGATAATAAACAGTGCTTATCGATAAAGGCTATTTGTACAATAATTGACAGCGAAAAGTTTGCAGGTAAATATTCAAATGGCTTAGATAGAGCCGTATGGAAAAATTAGGGGAAGGTTCTGCGAATTGAAAAAAAGATCTACAAATAATAAGCAACAAATACATATTAGAATAAGTTTAAATTTTACACATTCTTCTTCTTCTTCTCTTTAATTATGGCGTTTCGAGGGTGCCAGTTAAGCACAATTCACTTCGCCGATGTCACGTTGAATGGAAAACACACAAAGGACGTACGTAAATGTACGGTAAAAAATATCATTTTATATATTAAAATTTTCATTAGCTGTTTTTTCATTAGCGAAATTGATATTCTTGTTTCTATGACTTATTAGTTATTTACAAATAAAAATTCTATATACCAATCTGCTGCGTAAAAAACTTTTGTCAGTAAACAAATTTATAAAAAGAACGAATAAAACCAAAATGTTTGTTGCGCTCCGGACGCTACAAAGCACCGGCTTCGTCACCACGCACTATTTCCATGCCTGATGATAAAAGATCCGCTATTGCTGCCTATATCGAATATTTCTTTATGTGAAACCATTGACATTCCTCTCGACTCTATTGTTACAGGTGTATCCTGTATGAAAAGGCTTTAAATAACGTGGAAATTGATTTTTTCTTATACAACACGAGATGTAGCATGGCTGCAAGTAGTAAATATATGTGTGTATTAGAGTATGACTCTTATTAACTGTTATCAGCGTATTAGGTATTCATTTTCAGGCTGAGGTAGAAAATGATGCGGCAATTGATTTTTAATTATTTATAAGATTTTTTTTTATTACCAATACAGGTTTACGATCAGCACTGGTGTAATATCATTAGATATATTATATAATTGTACATACTGTTTACGTTTACTATTTTAAATAAAATTTATAGTATTATTCATAAACTGAACTGGGGGTCGAAGATGGAAGGCTTGCACGTAGCGATCCCTGCCAGCCCTACCTAGGGCTGCAACATTCCATCAGCCACGAGCACCATACGGGAGCACAATGCTAGGGCGTCCCCCCGAGGCGACGCGCACCAGTGCGTCCCCGCTGGTGTGACAAGTGGAGACGAATGCGGCGTTGGGGACCGCCACCCAGCACGCCATGTCCGGAACTGCGGGAAGTGGAGGACGGAGCTACAAATAGCTGCGTGGAATGTAAGAGGAGGGATGGACCAGAAGATGAATGAACTATTAGATGTGATGGATGAGCGAGATTTGGATGTCATTTGTATGACTGAGACCAAGCGAAAGGGCAATGATGCAACCGATTTGCCGGGCAGCCGCGTCGCTCTCTGAGCCGGCGTTCCAGAGAGCGAACGCGGGTGTCAAGGTGTAGGTGTATTATTGTCCTCTCGATTGGTTAGTGCAGTGGTAGAGTACGAGGCGATCAACCCTAGACTGCTTTGGGTTCGCTTCAAGCTGGGGATTACAAGAATATTCTTGTTGGTGGCATATGCGCCGGTATCCTCAGCTTCATTGAGCGAGCTTGAGGGGTTTTGGGAGAGTGTCAGGGATGTTCTAGGCAGTGTTAGAGGAAATGAAAAATTAATATTATGTGGAGACATGAATGGATGGGTCGGAACCGCGAGAAGTGGTTACGAAGGTGTGTTAGGTCAATATGGTGACAGAAGAGTGAATGAGGCTGGAAAGCTCATTTTGGAACTTTGCAAGGAAAGGAATTTGTTTGTGGCAAACACGATGTTTGACCACAAACAAATTCACATGTATACATGGGAGCGCGTGGGAGAGAAAAGTATGATTGACTTATTCCTAGTGGATCAGCGGATTCGAAAACAAGTGATGGACACACGTGTGTTTAGGGGTGCCGACTTGGGAACGGACCACTATCTAGTAATTGCTAGATTTAGGGGTTTGTTCGTAGGATGGCGTAACCGCACAAGGTGTTCATACTTGGAATCGAATTATCGCATAAGAAGCTGGAAGCTTCAAGATCCACCGATCAGAGAGGAATATACAGAAAGGGTTTCCAAAAAGCTAGACAGTTGTGAAACAGGAAATGAAAGCGTTGAAGTATGTTGGCAGAACCTTAGGAACTGCATGGTGGAAGCTGCGACAGAGGTATGTGGTACAATGAAAAGAGGCTTTAGTAAAAAGCGTGACGAATGGTGGGATGATGAAGTGAAAGATGCTGTAGAAAGAAAGAAGAAGGCATGGCAGGATTATAAAGCCTCGGGTAAGAATAAAAGTATGAGAGAGATTAAAAAGAAAGAGTACAAGCTGCAAAAGCACCAAACGAAAGCACTGATAAAGATGAAGCGTGAAATAAACGAGAGTAAAAGAGATGAAAGGTTGACGAGCAACTTCCGGGATAACACGAAGCTTTTCTGGCGAGAAGTTAGTGATGCACGGAGTTGTTCGTCAACCTTTAGAATGAAAGGGGTGCTTTCGAAGGACGGTGAGATATTCACAAACAGATCACACGTTTTGCAGCGATGGGCGGAATTCTATAAGGAGATGTATGAATGTGATGACGCTTCTGCCTCAAGTAACAGCGACAAGCCGAGTCTTGATGTAGCAGATGGCGAAATCAGTATAAAAGAAGTTGAGAGTGCAATAAGAAGCTTGAAATGTGGTAAGTCAGCGGGAGCGGATGGAGTTACTGCCGAGATGATCAAATATGGTGGACCTCGCATCTTGGACTTGTTCTGGTTTCTGTGCAATTTGTGCTGGAAATCGGGGGAGGTCCCAGATGATTGGCAAAGTGCAGTCATCGTGCCTTTGTATAAAGGCAAAGGTTCACAGATAGACTGTGCAAGCTATAGGGCTATCAGTTTGATTAGCTTAGGTGGTAAAGTATATGCAAAAATTTTAGCGAGAAGAATGCAAGAAAGATCCGAAAGGCTACTGTGGGAGGCCCAAGGAGGTTTTAGACCTGGAAGAGGATGCATGGATCAGATCTTTTCCATCCGCATGATCACAGAGAAGTTTTTGGCTGTAAACCAAAAGGTTTTCTGTGCTTTTGTGGACTTGGAGAAGGCGTTTGACAGGGTTGTGAGAAAGAAATTGTGGGAGATACTACCCCGGTACAATGTGAGCGGACCCTTGCTGCAGGCTGTAAAGTCTCTTTATAGAGATCACTCAGCCTGTGTGCGAGTAGGAGCCGACATGTCGCCTCGGTTTGGCATCCAATCGGGTGTCAAACAGGGCTGTGCCATGTCGGCTTGGTTGTTCAATTTGTATTTGGATAGCTGTCTCCAAGGACTGAAAGAAAGTGATATGGGTGTAAAAGTGGGTGACTTGAAGGTAAATTGCTTGTTGTACGCAGATGATGTGCTTATTGCATCATCAGAAAGCGAGTTGCAGGCATTGGTCACCATTCTGAAAGACGGGTGTGAAACTAATGGTCTAAGCCTGAATGCAAGTAAGACAAAGGTTCTGGTATTTGAAAGAGACGAGGAAAGGACAGATTGCAAGATTTTCGTGAATGGAAATTTATTAGAACAAGTGAATGAAGTAGTATACTTGGGAAGTATGTTAAGTAGAGATGGTAGATTATTGCATCGAAACGTGGGTATTACAGAAGAAGAATGAAAGAAAGATGAATGCTGTGGAGATGCGATCTCTTCGAAGGATATGCGGAGTCAGCTTAACTGACCGAATCCGCAACGAAGAGGTACACAGGATGGTAGGTACCAGCGAGGATGTCACAGTAAGAATGAAGAAGAACGTGCTCAGGTGGTTTGGGCACGTCGAAAGAATGAGTGACGAAAGAATGGTAAAAAAGATATACGATGGAAAAGTGTGTGGTAAGAGAGGTAAGGGGAGACCTCGGTTGACTTTCGAAAACACAGTATCGAAGATACTGGAGGAAGGTCACGTAAAAAGCATGAGGACTCCCCGGAGAGCATGCATGAAGAGGTTAATGACAGTGGACGAGGCGAAAGAGGTATGCAGGGACCGCAGCGTTTGGCGCTCCGTTCTCTCTGACTACCCCGCTAGTGATAGAGCGTGAAGATATGTATGTATGTATGTATTCATAAACTTCACGTTACGGTAAACAAAATTTAATGTTATTCTCTATATACTTATGCACTGAGCTCATGCGATTAACAACTTTTAGCACTCAACACGACTCCGCACAGCGTTATAGCCTATCTGTGTTTTCAGATATTTTGATGTTAACGGCATTGCTCGTCGCCGTTCAAAGTAAGAAAGTTACATTTTAATCTATTGTGAGAAAGCTACGTTTTTAAACTTTTTTTTACTCTCATATATTTCATATTATTTTATTTACGACTAATTTCGATGGTTTTAACTTTTTTAAGTCTTAGAGAGAATAATTATATCAATAATTAACAAATTAAATAATTGAGAAATTAGTTTGTGATGGTTTTAAAAGCGTCATGTAGTTACGAGTTATAATATGAAGGGCACATTATGACGGGTATATTAACGGCATCCCAAAATATTTTAATTTTGAGAATTTATGAGAATTTAATATGTCTATATTAATATAACTATATATTAAAGTACTCCTCCTTTTCAAGGCAAACATATATGCTTCACGTTGCTAAAATGTAATTAAAATTGTTTTTCCATTTAAAATTTATATTTACCTACCACATGAAATAGTCATTTATTGTTATAAACACTGTTCATCATTGAAAGCAAAAAAATATATACCTATGTATGCTATATCTTAGACGTATAATACGCTGAAGCTGTAAATCAACTCCTTAAGCCAAGTTTGTGAAATTTCAATATTTGAAACAATTTAACCAGATTTATCGCGTTTATTAACATTATTTGGGAAAGCCGACGTTTCGAACACTTTGCAGTAGTCCGTGGTCACGGGTAGACTGAGGTGGCATTCGTCTATCATTTGATATAATTATTATATCAAACTACCGCCAACGGTTTCCTGAGTTGCCTCGCGTACTGCGCTGGATTCCTGCAGAATGAGCTGACTGTATCCTGCCCTCTGGTGTGGTGTGTTTGGGTTTTTAAAATTTTTATAAGTGGATCCCAAGTGGTAGAAAGCTTCCAACCGTCTTTTCTATTGAAATTAGGATGTTTCTGTATTTCAATAGCCTCGCGGATCATTCTAGGAATATATTTATTTTCGCTAGCGAGTATATGAGGTTTATCAAATCTGATGTAATGGTTAGGCTTGTTAAAGTAGTGCTCACACACAGCTAACTTTAATACACGCCCATTCTTGACATCTGAGATGTGCTCTTTCACCTAACACCGATGCTTCTCTTTGTTTGAACAATGTAAGATAAGCCACAGTCACAATCAAGTTTGTATACACCTGCACACTGCAAGGGAATATTACATTTAACTGGTCTCAAGAATTGGCTCACTTTTTTGTTAGGCTTAAAAATAGTTTTAATTGAAGCTCTTCTTAAGATGTTGCCGATCTTGTCGGTAACTCTCTTTACAAATGGTAGGAGTGCTGGCTGTCTCTCTACTGTGGGTGGCTTGTGGGTCTTCTTTCAACGCTGGCGGCGAACTGGCAGGTTGTTCTGATGAAAGGCATCTTTCACCAGTCGAAGCTCCTCCCCTGGGTGTTGGTGTGTTGCTAGCGGACTAAAACACCTTAAGTTAGCTAATAATGAAACCATGGTCAGTTTTGATGTCGAGTCTCTGTTAACTAGTATACCCATTAATCAATGCAATGGTATCGGGTCGTGTTTTTCAAAGACAGATTTCCATCTATGTGTAGATTTTACTAATAAACGTGCCCAAAATAAATATAATCAATATAAAATTAAACAAATTCGAAAATACGAAAAACTCGAATCAAAAATAAAATTAAAAAATGGCAACACCGTAACTTCTACACTGGCAACACAAACGTCTGTTGTCAATCTGTCAAAACAAAGTATCGATAATTCGACTGTTGAGATCTTAAGTAAAGGTTTTAATTTTGCGCCGGCGCCGGTAAAAATACCTTTTGAGGAAATAATAACGAACGTTGAGGATTGTTTACATAAAAACCAGATTTTGAAGGAAGATTCAGAGGCTATTCGTCAGGATATATCTGCCATATTACGCCGTAGTAAACCACCTAAATCTAATCTTTCTCGTGATAAATTCGTGCTCTTAAGAAATTACAGCAAAACGAAGAAATAACAATCCTCAAAGCCGATAAAGGTAACGCTACGGTTATACTAGACATGGACGAGTACAATAATAAATGTCACTTTTGCTATCGGATGAAAAAACTTATAAAATTGTTAACAAAGACCCTACAACAAAAATACTTAAAAAAACATCCGAATTAATATCTAAATACGCGAAAAAATTAAATCTTGACGTTAAATCTCTCGTGCCTAGCTGTGTAAAACCTCCAAAGTTGTATGGGTTACCAAAAATACACAAAAAGATGTACCTTTTCGTTCAATTGTTAGCCAAATCGATACGCCGAACGTATAAACTGGGTCAACACATCGCGAAAGTACTTCTCCACTTCGTGGCCACTCAACGTCTTATGTTAGGGATTCTTACCATTTTGTTAGCGGACTGAAAGACCTTAATTAGCTAATAATGAAACCATGGTCAGTTTTGATGTCGAGTCTCTGTTTACTAGTATATCCATTAAGGACTGCATCAGAATTTTCAGAGAAAGCTAGAAGAATACAATATGCCTATAGAAATATCTTGAACTTTTAGAACACTGCCTTACATCTGCGTTAGCTAGTGTTCAATTAAGTATTTTATTTACAAGTAGATAGCATTGCTATGGGTTCCCCTGTGTCTCCAGTAATAGCAGACAGGACTTTGAGGAGATAGCTCTTAACACTGCACCTTGTCTACCTAGAATATATAAGCGGTACGTAGATGATACTTTTACCCATTTTACCTACGGACAACATTAATATATTCCTAAACCATCTTAATTCTATTATGACAATATTAAATTTACAATAGAATTAGAGGCAAATAATTCTTTGGCTTTCCTTGATGTTTTAGTTATAAAAAATCCCAATGGCACAGTAGGCCACACAGTGTATAGGAAACCCACTCACCACTAACAGATATCTCAATGGTGAATCTCACCATCACCCTACACAGTTATCTACCGTTGGCAAATCTTTGTTTCAGAGAGCCCACCACCTCTGCGACGCTGAACACCTAGGGGAGGAGCTTCGACTGGTGAAAGATGCCCTTCATCAGAACAAGCTGCCAGTGCCCCGCCAGCGTTGTAAGAAGACCACCAAGCCACCCACAGTAGAGAGACAGCCAGCACTCCTACCATTTTGTAAAAGGATTACAGACAAGATCGGCAACATCTTAGAAGAGCTTCAATTAAAACTATTTTAAGCCTAACAAAAAAGTGAGCCAATTCTTGAGACCAGTTAAATGTAATATTCCCTTGCAGTGTGCAGGTGTACAAACTTGATTGTGACTGTGGCTTATCTTACATTGGTCAAACAAAGAAAAGCATCGGTGTTAGGGTGAAAGAGCACATCTCAGATGTCAAGAATGGGCGTGTATTAAAGTCAGCTGTGTGTGAGGCACTCCTTGAACAAGCCTAACCATTACATTCAATTTGATAAACCTCATATACTCGCTAGGGAAAAATAAATATATTCCTAGAATGATCCGCGAGGCTATTGAAATACATAAACATCCTAATTTTCAATAGAGGAGACGGTTGGAAGCTTTCTACCACTTGGGATCCACTTATAAAATTTTAAAATCCCAAACACACCACACCAGAGGGCAGGATACAGTCAGCTCATTCTGCAGGAATCAGGGCAGTACTCGAGGCAATTCAGGAACCGTTGGCGGTAGTTTGATATAATAATTATATCAAATGACAGACGAATGCCACCTCAGTCCTACCCGTGACCACGGACTACTGCAAAGTGTTCGAAACGTCGGGTTTCCCTAATAATGTTAATATACGCGATAAATCTGGTTAAATTGTTTTATTTAAAATATATAAAAATCGCGAAAATCAATGAACTTATTCAATATTTGATTAATAAACATAAGCTAGAACCACATCACGATGTGTCCAATATCTGATAAAGTGATTGTACCCAGATTGTAAATGGCAGTTTCCTTTTCCTTATATATTATACAATATTTTTCCCATTGTATGCGAAGAAAAATAAAGAATTAAGTCACTATAGAAATGTTTTACTATATATTAGCAAGAGCTACATATAAACATAGTAAAAAGTATCACATGCGTTAGGTTTGTGACTGTCATTTTGACGAGGGTTTCACGATAATGATACCGGAAGGTACCAGATACACACATATGTTCGTTGTGACTGAGACATTATCTGCAGTTTTCATCTTCCGTTTTAGTTGCCTGTTTTTATTTTTATAAAACGTTATATAACTATTAAAGTAATTAAATCAGTTTTCTCTTATTAGATTTAAAAAAATGTTTAAAAAGTCTAAGTCTAGGTACAGTATACAATAGTTAAATATATATTACATTCATACGTACATATCTTTACGCTCTATCCTCGGAATAAGGGGTAGTAAGACAGCACGGAGCACTAAACGCTACTAAGGTATCAGGACCTCTTTCGCCTCGTCCACTGTAATAAGCCTGTTCATACGAGCTCTCCGGGGAGTCCTCTTGTTTTTTACGTGACCTACCTACAGTATCTTTGATACTGTGTTTTTGAAAGTCAACAGAGGTCTTCCCTTACCACTTACTTTAGCTTCGTATATCTTTTGTATGTTAATATATATTAAGTTTTAATAATATAAACACTATAATTTTGCGCAACATCATATCGACTTAAGCTTATTTCCCTAACCAGTGAAGCTTGCTAGACGCCACAATATACACAAGTCATGTATAAAATATATTTCCATTATTATATATTTCATTAGACACGTGCAATAGAATCGAGTAAATTATTCAAATGTCCGACGCTGAATGAAAATCACGGGTGCGTTAAATTTTAATATAAAATCGGAATATCAGCGATACAAACGAGAATTATATTAACGTAATGGAATAACGTGTGAAGCATTAGCAGTTATGACAGCAATTGATTTTTATTGATTTAATAACTAATTATGGGAACTCTTAATATTACTCTCAAGTTAAGATTTTTTTAATATATTTAGTATATATATATATATATATATATATATATAATATATATATATATATATATATATATATATATATATATATATAGATATATATATATATATATATATATATATATATTTATATATATATATATATATATATATATATATATATTATATATATAATATATATATATATATATCTATATATATATATATATATATATATATATATATATATATAATATATATATTATATATATATATATATATATATATATATATATATATATATATATATAGATATATATTATATATTATATATATATATATATATATATATATATATATATATATATATATATATAAGATATATATATATATATATATATATATATATATATATATATATATATATATATATATATGTATTTTCAGTTTCGTCTTGATATCTTTCTCCTTCCTTTTTATGTACACTAAAAAGGCACGAAATTCAGCTTTTGTGGGCAGTTTCCATGGAAAATATTATCAATTTAGTAATTATAATACAGTTTTAAAAAAAATATATTTTTCTTATTACCTTCTACCTTATTTTTAGTATTTGTATAAAATGCAAATTAAATTTTTCTAATCTCCTCTTAAAGCTTAACGGTTATTGACTTTAATCTGTAGAAGCACGTTATCGGAAAAGGATTAAAGCTCGTTTTATAAAAATTTTTGAAAAACATGTATATTATGTGATCTTCATATTTAACGATAGTTAATTTACATCCAACTAAAAAATTTTAATAGCAAAAGTGAGGTCTTTTAAAGTAATTAAATTTAGTTACATTTATTTTCTCTATACATTACATATAAGTATTTCTAAATGAAACATATAAAAATTTCTTTTTGCACTTACTAAGAGCACAGTAAGTTAAAAAATTCTAAAAGGTAGCTTTCAATGATAAGTTTTCATATAATACCAATTTAAGCATTTGTGATTTTTATCGCTTATGTAAGTTTGTAACATCTTAAGCAATAAAGCGTTTTTATTAAATTTCATCATAATTTCATCTTAGAAAAGGCTATAAATATGACAGTTTGTAATTTATTAATCATAATAAAAATATGTATAATTCTTTTTTTAAACGTTAAACTAAGTAAATTGTTATAAGATATTAAAAATCTGTGAAACTGAGTTTGAATCACTTGTAATAAATTCTTCAATATGAAGCTTGGATGACAATACATCAATATAGTATAGTTTAATAATATAGCCAGGACCTGAAGTAAAATCTAACCTGATCAGGAGGTGAACGCTTCAGAGTTTACTTATAAAGCACAAAAGTTTTTTTTAAAATTTATTTATTTTTTTTATAATTTATTAGTAAAAGTTCCTTAACTAACGTAATTTGAACATGCAAAAATTATGAATTCGACTTCCACTCAAAATTAGCATTAAGTAATTTATTTGTGCTTAACGTGTATAGTTGAAAAAAAAGCGAAAAAAAATATATATAAGCGAAAAAAAAATAAAATATTCACCTCATAAATTTTATATTCCATAGCTTGTTTTTGTTACTTTTGGCTTAATAGCTGTGGTGAGTCGCTAACTTGGCACAGTACTATCAAATACATTCGGAAAGTTAATATAGATTGAAAGTGGCGATGTTTCATGCGATTGCATTGAAAATAGGCAATCTGCATGTTGCTTAATATTCGGGGTTTAATTTGGGTTTTTGGAATGTTTCGAAAAAAATTAGCTATATGGACTTTGTAATTGATTCGTTTAATCTCCTTAGTTAATACTATATCTCTTTTTTTAACAGGGTAGGTAGAGATGACCATTACTCTTACTTTTTTATAATAGAAAATGACTAAAATGAGAATCTGAATTTTTTATCTATACCTACCTATTTTAAAATGCAACATTATCTATATTGAAACTAAAAATACACTAAAATTTTTTGACACATAACATAAGAATAACTCTTACCCACGAATTTTTGTAATTAAATAAGCTACTTGAAATATTTACATAATATTTTGGAAACATAACTCATATTTACAAAATGAGATATTTATAGATAATATTAAAAGGACACCAATTCAAGTGACCGCCTATCACTATATAGGGCCAATCGTTTGGAATATCGATAAACTTAAACTCATAGCGTGACTTAAAGTCAAAGACTCGTAAAATTTTTCATAAAATTTCATACATTTTATGGTACGGTTAAGGAAAGTAGAATTACTGTGGTATATGTCGTTATGCTAGTTATTATAAAGTTTGAATCTTGCGAACCGTGCAACAGCTCTGACCACTGACCCATGCGTTCTTCGTCGCGTCGAAACTCTTATATGCTTTTTACAACTTTTTTTGTTATTAAAAACTTTATAGTAAAACTGTCAAATCTGTCAAAGTCTTATATATATGCTCAGTAAATAAATTAAATTAAAAATAGTAAAAAAAGTCAGTACAATTAAAGTCAGTGTAAAGAGTGTAAAGTAGTATCTGATAACCATGTACTAGTGTTTTACACAAATATATTTTAAGAAAACAAGTGATTTTGGACGATCATAGCGTGACGTATAAAACGGTTACTACGCGCTCAAATGTTGATCTTACAATATAAACTTTATATATCCACTTCAAAACTAAGTACGAATTTAATGTATTTTTTGTGCAAGACAGTTGTGCAAGTTAATATAGGTGAATATAATTTCAAAACTGATAAGTGAAATTTTTATTTAAAAGTGTCGGTATATGAATATAAATACAGCGCTCAGTGGACTATTGTAATACAGTCAATGTTACAATTTAATCTAATACTGCGTACCTACGTTATTATCTTCATTTTCGCAGTAATCGTTAACAGAGCTTTGGTTTGAACGGTATTGATTCAAGAATTGACATAGACGGAGCGCTCGATCCGAGTTCGCTTCCCCTCGGAACAGACAACGAGGATTTTCTTTTTGGGTTTTTTTTTTTTTTTTTTTTTTTTTTTTTTTTTTTTTTTTTTTTTATTTTTTTTTTTTTTTCTTTCATTACGTATTTTAAAAATCAGATAAATTTTCAAAAAAGATTAAATAAATAAGAAAAATTGGGAAAGTAAAGGAAAATGTCTACTTCGGTAAAATGGGGATGTTGTTCGCAAGAAAAAGCAGACAAAAATGAGCGAGCCATATCATGTACTGGCTGTAAAAAATCATATCATTTTTGTGTTTGTCGATAACGGAAATAGCTTCTGACACCGAAGTATACCACCAGTGGAATTGTCCTTCGTGCACGAATCGATTCCCGAAGACCTCGAAAAAGGATAGTACCCCTGTTCGTAACGTCTCCACAACCAGAGGTAACAAGAGGCCAGCATTGAACTCTCCCCCCGAGGAACCTACTATAACCAGTGACAAATTACGTGCTATTGTTGAAGATGTTGTAAAGACTGAGCTAAACGCCATGCTAAAGAAGTTTAATTCCAATATAGTCGATATTATTAACAAGGAATTAGCACCTATTAGAAAAGAAATTGGTGACATGAATGAGTATATGTCTTTTATTAATGGTAAATTTGAATCGATCGAAGCCGAACAACTAAGTGCGAAAAAATCTTTTAAAGATATAATAGAAGATAACAAGACAATGGAAAACACAATATCGGATTTAACGCAACGCCTAAATTACTTAGAACAGAAATCTCGTTCGAATAACCTGGAATTCCAATGCGTTCCTGAAATGAAAAGTGAAAACCTATACACACTTGTAAAGAATTTGGCCTCTGTCGGTGGTCGGATATGACCTAAATGACCGAGACATTCTTCACTGTACCCGCGTAGCCAAGCTTAACAAAACAAGTTCTCGTCCTAAATCTATTATAATTCAGCTCTCTTCTCCCAGGATTTGTGACGAACTTCTAGCATCCGTTATTAATTTTAACAAGACTCATGCTAACAGCAAGTTGAACGCAAATCATCTGGGATTTCTTAACTGCAATGGTCCAATTTATGTCGCAAACACCTTTCTCCAACAATCAAAGCTCTTCACGCGGCAACTAGATTAAAGGCCAAAGAACGAGGATATAGGTACACGTGGGTAAGGAACGGCAGAATCTTTGTCCGAAAGAGTGACGATGCAGAGCATATCTTCATAAGAAATTTGGATACACTAAACAAATTAATTTAAGGTTTTTTGTATACCTTATATTGCATGTAATAGTTGTAATTTCAACCAAAAATTTAATGTTCTTCAACTTTATTATCAGAATAGTAGAGGTTTAAAAAAAAAAAATACTAGACTTCTATCGTAACGTGTGCTGTCATGATTATGATATCATTATTATATCTGAAACATGGCTTAACAGTTCAGTGCATAATAGCGAATTATTCGACGATAGATTTGTGGTATATAGAAGGGACAGAGAAAGTGTTAGAAATCAAATAGGTAGAGAAAGGGGGAGGAGTTTTAATAGCTGTTAATAAAAAAATGAAATCTAGTCGTATGACGGATTGGGAAACTAATTGCGAGGATCTTTGGGTTATGATAGATATTCCAGTTTCACATGGTATTTGTAGAATGTCTTTTTGTGCAATTTATCACCCACCACCTGTTTGTCAGTCACTCTTGAAATATTTCTTAGATAATTGTAATAATATCTTTGAAAAAAACATGGATATGCATGTATGCATCGTTGGTGATTTTAATCTGGGCTCGATTGACTGGCAAGCGCAAGACGATATAGCAAAAGTCCGATCAGTGTCTAAAAAAGTCAGACTCTCATTGATTTTGCAGATATAAACAATTTCAGGCAATTCAATCTTGTCACTAATGTCGCTGGTCGCATTTTAGACCTAATATTTACCAATAGACAGTGTAAGGTCACAGAGAGTATAAACCCATTTAGTATAATAGACATAGCGCATCCGCCCTTAGACATCACAATATTCTTAGATGAAAAATTGAAACTACCATATAGTTCTAATCAGAGACATAATTTCTATAGAGCCAACTACAATTTGATTCGAGAATCTCTAGGTGGATTAAATTGGGATGAATTATTTAGTGGAACAATCGATGTAAATGATATGCTGACCATTTTTTACAACAATCTACGTTCAGTTATAAAGAAATTCATTCCTTTCTGTAGACCTAAGAACCAAAAGTATCCACCATGGTTTAATCGCAAATTAATTAGAGCGTTGAACGAAAAAAATAGGATTCGAATGCGATATAACATTTATCAGAATCCACTAGACGCTATTGAACTAAAACTTCTTCGTAAGCGTTGTGATAAGCTAGCAATAGATTGTTACAATGATTATATTAACAAAATTGAGGAAGGCATTGTAAAGGATCCCGACATCTTTTTGGGAAATTTTGTAAAGGTTAGACGTAATGGTACGAGCGCTTACCCTTTTACAATGACGGATGGTTCCATAACAACTTCTGATGGTGTTCAAATTTGTGAATTGTTCGCTAACTATTTTTCGTCTGTATATTGTAGTGAAAAAAATAGTTCCTCTGTGCCTAAATCAAAATTTTTAAAATGTTTCGAGCAGAATTCTCAAGTCTTATAGTCCCGAATATTTGCAAAAACAAGTTACTGAATAAATTGAAAGGCTTAAATTGTAAAAAAGGAGCGGGTCCTGATTTAATACCACCTTTTTTGTTGTTAAATGTGCATCTGAATTAGTTCATCCTCTAAAACTAATATTTGATAGGTCTTTGGTATCTGGTGTATTTCCTTCAGTATGGAAAAATGCAAAAGTTGTACCCATTCACAAGGCATTAAATAATAATAATGTTTCAAATTATAGACCAATCTCGGTTCTATCAACTTTTGCTAAAATTTTGAGTCTTTAATCTGTCCTTATTTTTCTAATCATTTAAAGCTCTATCTCAGTGATCATCAGCATGGCTTCGTCAAGTCTCGGTCTACGAACACAAATTTAGTCCCTTTTACTGAAATACTATTCAGAGCAATTGATTCCGGCTTGCAAGCTGATGTGTTATACACAGATTTCAGTAAAGCCTTTGACAAAGTGTCTCATGACATACTTTTATATAAGTTGCGAGCTTATGGTTTTTTTGGGGCCCTTATTGAATTGGCTTAAAACGTATCTTGTGGATAGGCATTTCTTTGTCGCAGTCAATGGGTATCAGTCGTCTTTGCGTGGTGTTTTATCGGGAGTTCCCCAAGGTTCCCATTTGGGCCCATTGTTATTTAATTTTTTCATTAATGATATTTCTAGGGTTTTTTTTCTTCTGAGGTATTTTTTTTATGCTGATGATTTAAAATTCGTTAGGGTAATTCGATGCGTTGAGGATATTTATTTATTCCAAGGAGACTTAGATGCATTCGTTCAATGGCGTGACGAAAATGAAATGTACCTAAATATAAATAAGTGCTATCATGTCAAATATTCCAGGAAACATAACGTGACAAATTCAGAATATTACATAAGAAAAAAAAAAATTGAGGAAAGGAATAGTATTCGCGACCTTGGTGTATTCTATGACCAAAAACTTACCTTTTCTTTACACTTAGACGATATAATTCAGCGGGCATCTAGAATGCTCGGATTTGTTTTAAGAACTTGTAAATCATTCAAACATGCTAAAACAAAAAGACTACTATACAATACACTAATTCGTAGTATTTTGGAATACGGTAGTGTTGTTTGGCGTCCTCACTATGCCAATCATATTTTGCGACTAGAACGTGTGAAAAAACGTTTCCTATGGCATCTATCCCATTCGGCTCGCTTACATAAAACCATTAAATCGTACAAAAGTCGTTTGCTTCATTTTAATATGGTCTCTCTATCAGAACGCCGAAATGTTTTCGATGCGATGTTTGTTTATAAGATTTTTAATAATAAAATTGACTGTCCTTGTCTGTTGCGCTCTCTTAATTTAAGAGTACCCGTCAGAATTCCTCGTCACCCGATTACCCCTCTGTGTCCACCACGAAGCAGAACTGTTTTTGGGTCCAATTCACCTTATTCAAGATTATGTAACATAGTTAATAGATGCAGTAATAACATTGACTTACACTATGATTCCCGATTAAATTTTTTTAAAACTATACAAAATTGTTTGAATAAATGTTGTGGCTCTATTGTCAACATGTATTAATTTCTTTAATTATGATTATCATTGTTATATAGATTTTATTTGTAAACTTTTTTATCTTTCTTGTGAACTTTGTACTTTGTAAAATTGTAAAAAAAAAAAAAAAATTTTTGTTTCTATAGTTTTTTAAAATAGACTTATTTAAATTTGTGTGCAAGCGGAGTTTACCTTTAAGTAGTTGTTGCACTGTACCCTAGATTATAAATACCTATTTTACATTGTATTGGTGTAACAATTGTTGGTAAACCTATTAAAATAATAAATAAATTTATAGCATAAAAATATTTTAAAAAATCTCTTAAACAATTAAATTTTACAATTCGTTTTGTCATTTACTTGTAAATATCACGTACAAAAAATTTTAATAATCGTTAAAAATTTCTATGTTAAATTCCAATGAAAACTTTTAAAGTTTATCAACAAAACGAGAATAATTATGAAAAAAACAATACAACATACAATGTAAAAAAAAATTGCTTATACAAATTTAAAAAGATAACTGATATTATTACAAGTTATAAATAAATAGCAGAACCCAACGCCGCACTTGGTCACATCAGAGCGGGGAAAAAAAAATAGTTATTTCATTTAGAATTGAACTATTCAATTTTCAAATACTGTCACACTTTACCACGTTGGACTCACTCAAAAGAGTAATTATTTATAAAAGTTTATCTGCTATTAAATAATGTCGGCGGTAGGTATTTTTCCAATAACATAAGAAAAGTAATACCAATGTGTTTATTCTCGTGGGATATTTAATGCAGAGGAAAGAAATTTTACATCATTTAGACCTTCTTATATAATTTAAAAGCTGATATTTCTGTCCATTATTCGGAAATAACAACATAAAGATCTTTACATTACAAATAGGTTTTACTGATTTGAATAGTTAAATATTAATTTCAATACTAAATACTTCCGAAATAATGAAATCATAAAATATTATTGATTTGCGCCCATATATCTATACTTAAATTTTTAATATTTATGTAAGTGGCAAAGATTCCCTTTAATATTCAACTTTGACCAAAATCTCTAATTTAACATTGTAAGTGAGTGTTGCGAAAATGTAATGAACTCAGGACTTCGCTAACAGCGACAATTCGAGCATATTAACAAGTTTGTGAACGATATCCCCGCCATTTCGGCTAAATTGAATTATGCTCGACAAGATACACACTTCTATATAACTTTGTATATGTTATTTATATGTTAATTCTATTCATTATTTTTATAGATATACTTACTACTAGTATGTAACAATTTTATGTTATAAAAGATAAAAAAGAGAACAAAAACAAATATAATATTTTTTTACTGAATTCGTGGTAATAAAAGATTACTTCTAAACTTAAAAAGCTAATTTATTTGTTTTTTAGGAGATTTGCGGAATTTAAAAAATTGTGAAATTTAGTAGTTCAAATTAATAACTTATTTAAAATTAATAATAAACCTGACTCATCGATTATAGCTTACTGAGAAAGCAATCAATTTTCAAAAGCAATTTACTATCCGCCTTCCAACACAAGAGTGACATCAAGAGCACGGTTGTGACATATAGTGACATAAGCTTGCTGTCTGGTTTACTATGTATGAGCGGCTGTGCATAGCTACCATTAATTATTAATTATTGTCAGAACAATCCAAAAGTGAACAATTTAGTATAATTGTATTAGGTAAAGTAACTAGTTAACATATAGCAGAGTAGATAAAGAGAAACAAGTTCCTGTCCGTCCGTCTGTCACAGCCAATTTTCTCTGAATCTACTAGACCGAATCAGGTGAAATTTGAACACAGATGTGTAACGTAAAAAATATTTTTTTGAAATAAGAGTAATTTTCGGAGGTTAAATTGGGTAATTAAAAAAAATAAATTTGCGAACCTTACTGAATCATATATCAAATGAAAGGGCTTGTTATCAGAATCTCGAATATATTTTTTTTAATTTTTTAAACTAAATAGTTTCGATGATATTCATGAAAAAACCCGAAAATTGACCATTCCCCCCCCCCCCTAATCTCCGAAACTACTGGGCCGAAAATTTTGAGAAAATTACTGACTATAGTTTATGGCTTGTAGATTGCAGGAAAACCTATAAGGATTTCATAAATTGAAATTATTTTTTTTTTATTTTAATTGGTAAATTCGATAAAAATTTTTTTTAGGGAAAAATCTTTTCAGGGGAAATATTTCACTATATTGTGTACGGAACCCTTTCCACGCGAGTTCAAATCGCACTTGACCGGTTTTTTTAACTACAATTTTACACAACGCTCTATTTTCTTACCAAAAGAAAAAAAGGGAATCAAATATTTCATCTATATCGTATATTTCTTGCTAAAATGAGTAATTTCTGTTCATGCAATTATTTTTCTGGCAGGGTGCCACAATTACAGTAGCGAATAATAGTTCTCGTTTTGGTCGTGTTATTTTGATACCACCGCGCCGATAATATTATAAAACTAATTTAATTCTAAATGTTGTACTTTAAATAGCTGGAAAATATAAAGTAATTATATATACATTTATTTATTATCTCTGTTATTTACATCAGTACAAATCACAGTTGTAGATTTGTTACGACAGTTATGGAAAGTGTGTTCAAACAGCTGACTCTCGGCGTACAACATTAAATAAACTTGATGTTATACAATTTAGGGACTGGCAATATACAATATATACAGATAAGAAAAAATTAAGGTATATTTATTCCTCTTTTTATTTTGTGCTAGTAAAATATAAGCAGCCAATCGTAGGAACTGAAATTGACAATGTGTCTTGTATGTAGCGTGAAAGTGGACTTGGAACGAATGACTGACTTAATAAATACATTTAAAAAGTGCATAACGACGTCCGTCCTTAAAAGTAACATTAATATACACTATTAAAAATATTTCATGTTTTATAAAATTTTTAAAATAAATCTGACAGAAGATATCAAAAAAATATTGAAACAAAATTTGTACTATTTCAATGAGATAAATATTTGTTGTAAATATGTTAACCCCAGCGATTATCGTAGACTTAAATGAAAAGTGACTGGCATCGTAAACTCTAAATTTATGTAAAGTGCAGTGCCGTGCTGAATTTTGGCTCAGTGCCTTAAAAATTTTTATAACTAAAATAAATACATACTTTTTTAGTAAATTTGAATTTGATGAAACCCTTTTGGATTGGTATTTGCAACATTTGAAAACAGGTCACTAAAAGGGTTTCATACGTCTGTCTTTTATAAAGGATTCATTAGTTTAAATCGTAGTGGCCTTTCATAGTGGGTGGAATCTATACTTAAAACCTTACCCTTCGAGACCTTTACAAATTTGACTGATTATATTGTATTTGTCATATATATAGTATATTCGATTTTTTATTTCATGAATATGTTGTGTATTCATGAGTATGCTGTTATTTTAATTTTTTCGTTCACAAAAGTTTATTAGCTCTCGCTCCTTCTTCCTAATATCTGGGAACTTTTAATATGTTGTCTTTAAGGGAAAAATATGTAAAATGGGGAAAAAGAAAGCTGAAAGTGGTTAAGATACCAACTGATCGCGTGCTTGTTGTATGTTAAAAAATTATTTTCTATCGTTATTGTGTATTAAAATATTTTAAAAACAAAATAATTCTTAAAGTTAAAATAAATATTTTAATTTAAACAAAATAAAGGTATTCAATGGATTATTTAACTATTTTTCAAAAGAAAGAATCTTCTTTTAAACAAAACTTTATGTTACATTTCCTAAAGATATTTCATTGCATTTTAAATGTTTACTATCAATTTTGTTAAGACACATTAATGTGTCAAACTCGAGACTGAAATTATAGTCCGGTCAATATAGACATATGAAATAACAAAAAATTTCCCGGGAAAACCTAATATTGGTGAAGACCTATAGTTTACCATTACGAATCAAGTTTTAAAAATCCCCATCGATCCTATGTGTGCTTTAAAAAATTTTTGAGGTCAAAGGTCAAAAATTTTAGGTTATTTGGATTTTGCTTGAAAAAGGTAAGTTTTTTTTAATAAAAACTTTAAACCAAAGTGGTAGATCTTAAAATTATGTACAAAAATGGTATCAATGATTTTTTCCTAACAGTTACCATTCCTGAGATATCGCGATTCTAAAAGTCATATTATACATGATATGCACATGTAAGCCACGTATATACCTACAATACATATGAGGCACTTAATACAAGTATTATAAAACTAATTTGTTTCTCTTTTGTAGTATTATACTATACTAAAAACATTTATTCAAATTTTTTTTAAAATAGTATAATATCTACAAAAGAGAGAATTTTTTATTATATTAGCCAGTCCCTAACTGAATTTCCCATTCTATCGTCCGTAGCTTTCGTTCATATAGTCACACAAGAAATTTTTTTCGAAGATGCTGTGCTTTTTTTTCTCAGTTTCTTCATTGGCTTCATTGCCAAAAAATAAACAATAGTTTTTAAAACAAAAATTTGATTCATTTACTCGCGTTCTCGTAAGAGGTGGACTTATTTTTGAAGTGTTGTTTTTTTTTGTCCTTTTGAAGTATTGTTATTGACTTATTTTTGTCCTGTTTATCTTCACGTTGTCTTTTGACTGCAGAAATTGAATTTTTTCGTGTATATGATTTTCTGCAATCCACGTGTATTGTAACGGATTTTTGAGTTCTTAAATATTCAGTAAATTCATCACCTCTCGCGACACTAGCCTCGATTAAATTTGGCATTCCACGATCAACCACAACTATGTAATCTTCAGTTAAAAGTTTATTGCAAATAAAGAAAACTGAGACATTTTTTAAAGCTATAAAATAACAACTATAACCAAAAGGGTAGATGCTTGTAATAATTAGTATATTCACTTGAACTGAACCTTTAGCCACTAAAAAAACAGGTTTATGAACGAAACTACGGACAATGAATAGCCCAATTTTTTTCAAGCCGTGCATAGAGGAAATTCAGTTAGGGACTGGCTTCCATTGAATAAATGTTTTTAGCATAGTATAATATCTACAAAGAGAAACAAATAAGTATTTATACTTTGTATTAAGTGCCTCATATTTATTGTAGGTATATAAGTGGCTTACA
The DNA here is from genome assembly GCA_037178615.1 of Dione vanillae. Lineage (NCBI taxonomy): Eukaryota > Metazoa > Arthropoda > Insecta > Lepidoptera > Nymphalidae > Dione > Dione vanillae. The sequence continues at coordinate 91,024 of JAZFAU010000554.1, forward strand.
TGTGCATATCATGTATAATATGACTCTTAGAATCGCGATATCTCTGGACTGGTAACTGTAGGAAAAAAGTCATTGATACCTATTTTTGTGATAATTTTAAGATCTACAACTTTGGTTGAAGTTTTTATCGATAAGACTTACCATTTTCAAGCAAAATCCAAATAACCATCAAATTTTGACCTTTGAACTCGAATAACTTTTTAAGCACACATAGGATCGATGGGGACTTTTAAAACTTGATTCGTAATGATAACTATAGGTCTTCACCAATATTTGGCTTTCCGGGAATTTTTATTATTTTACCACTTTTTTATGTCTAAATTGACCGGACTATTACTAATTGAATGCATGCAATGACATGTAAAATTGGTATTCTGACCACATATTAATCAACAACACATATCATATGTCGTCGCTCTCAGTGCGTGTTATGATTATTGATTGACGGTGTCGGTGGTATACATAACCGTGATTAAAAAGAAAAATTTAATCATACTTACTCATCCGTATCGCTACTGACATAAACACATACTAACAAATTAGGTTTACGGTCTATTTACGTAAGCGATATTTGAATTGTACATATTTACATGATACCAAAATTTACGAAATATCTAACTCGATATATGAACATATTTTAAGTTTAAAAAAAATTGTTCCTTACTATACTTTTATAAGAAAAATAAAGAAATGTTGTGACATAGTCATAAGTTTTTCAGCTATTCTTTTATGGAAATCCTTACCTACTTGAACTGAGCTCGATTTTATCTTATTCGTTTTGAGTACGCGTTTAATTATAAAGATCAAAACATAAAAACAAACATTTAAGTGATTTAATGTACATAATTATAACATAGGTATTAAAATATTCCATAAACATAGGAGAAATAGCTTTAACATTTACATTTTAATGAGACAATAGTAAAAAAAAAGTGCGAAATGTAATGTCTATCTCGTTGTTATTAGAATCATGTTTGTGAACCCACATAGTTGAGTGTTATGGCAGTTTAATGATTTAATTAACAAGCAAATGATAAATGCAAAGTGATAACAAAAGTTCACTTTCGTACCTACAGTGTACATAATCTGATTTTCACGAAGTCAGTAGCAACTTTATATTACGTACGATGGCATGAGAGTAGCTCTAACGAAATTCTCGCCAAGATTCAATGTTCTTTTCGCTCCCACTGAGATAAATGATTTAATTCCAGCATAATAGAAAGCAATTTTGCTATACGTACATTATATCGTTAAAATTTTAATAAAAATGAAATCTGTACATATCATGTATGGAACAATTTGATTTAAATGCATAGTCAAAAGTACGGTAGAATAAATGTGTAAAGTAAATGTAAATAAACGTGTTATAAATTCCAAAAATATATTATTTCATCTTAACTAATTTGTTTGCAAAAAAGCTGAAAATGTATATTTAATATTTAAAAAATACTATAGCAACTTTTTTTGTAAAGATGAGAAATATATCGATTATTTTATTATTAAAGTTAAGCTTGGCTACCAATTTTCATTTAATTTTAATGACATTTCAACTTTTACAAACGAAAACACTTATTAGGTACTTCTTAAAAATAATATAATATGTAAAATATATAATAGTAAGAAAACGGATGTCTATGTTGGATAATCTTGTTTTTATGCAACTTCGTTTTATTTAAACAATAGTAAAAAATGAATCACGATTCGTTTTCTTTATAAATAGCCCCTTGTTAAAAATAATAATAAAGAAAAACTATAAATTTACTTTAAACGAACTTTCTGGGCAAAAAAGCGTCGTCAAAATTGATATTTTATTGCCTTTGCTGACTTTGTAACGATGGTAATGTTTAGTAAAAGTAATTTAAAAATATTACTAATCTATGAACTAGTAAGGAAAAAAATCACTTTGTGTTACTATAATAAGTTTAAACAAGCTTCTTAGAAACTATAAGCTTTTTGTGTTCCCTTTAATAAATAATAGTTTATATTCTAAAAAAGAACGATTATTTTCTAACACAAATTTTTTTCTAGTTAGTAAGCTCTTGCGAGATTCATTATAATGCGGAATAAATACACATACTTCCATCTTATATACATATATATATATATATATATATATATATATATATATATATATATATATATATATATATATATATATATATATATATATATATATATAATATATATATATATATATATATATATATATATATATATATATATATATATATATATAATATTAGTAATTTGAGTATTGTAGTTGAATTATGCCATAATTTATGCTTAAAACAAAGTTAATCAAAGTTTCTTATAATAGCGCACTCAGCTGTCCGTAAACCTTTCGACATCCTCAATACCTCTGTTTTTGTCGACGTTATACTGCCATCCTCCGTTTACAGCTTTGTCAACTGACTTTGCCCTTGAATCCCTCTCTCTCCAGAAAATAGGCCAGCCTCGTATTCCGATGCCCAAATCCAAATTGCCCCACTCTCAGCTCATCATCACCTGTTTTGCCCAGATTGCGTTAAAGTCCCCCATCACAACAGTGAACTGCGTTTTGGAGTCATGTATGGCTTTGCTAATTTCTTCATAAATGCCTCCACTTCGTCATCAGGGTGTGCCGAGGTCGGCGCATATACCTGGTGACCTTTAGCGAATATCTTTTAGATATTCTGAGTATCAGTAAGCTACCCTGCTCGATACACTACCGATTGCAGTGACGTTGCTTACAAGGGACTTGTGGACGATAAGCGTGACACCACTTTGAGACTGTTGGTCACCTTCCCGGTAAAGAATCAGTTACCGGTTTTGAGGGTTATCGTGTCCTCTCCCTCTCTTCAGACTTCTGATAAACCTATAATATTTATAATTTGTCAAAATCAGTTATCATATTCATCTTATATTTCTTTCTTGTTATTTATTTTAATGATTAACATTATATTTACTAAACAAAAAAATGAATATATAAAAATAGAAAACAAATATAGTTGCTTTTATATAAATAATAAATTTTACCTACAAATTTCAGTTTATTTCATAAGTGTCAAAAATTACAGTATATCTCAATGTAAATGTTTGTAATTAGTCGCGAGGAAGCTACACACGTCCTCATTAGTGTGATACAGT